>PVLD010009644.1:0-75718 GCA_004027595.1 Dinomys branickii
TAAAGTCTTGATTGAACAGTCTACAAGGAGTTGCAAATTAAAGCCACTTCGTTCAAGATAACAGCATGTAATAGAACAACCATTGTAAATTTCCTATCATTTTCGTTTGAAATTGTATACTTTTTGTGTTGTTTTGCTTTTGTCTGTGCTATTTTTGTTAGTGTTTTTTTCTCTTTGAAATAAAAAAGTTAAAAAAGCAAAAAAAAAAAATAAATAAATAAAAAAATAAAAATAAAATGCAAGAACCTACAAGATAGTAGGGACAAATATGTGTGGGTCCTGTACTGTTGAACTCTTGTGAGATTGATACTGACTGAAGTGCCAGCTGTGAAACAATTTCCCCATCAAAATATAATGAGGACCAGGTTTGACACGTGCTGAAATTAAATTCCAAAATCTGACTGTTAAACAATAGTGAGATTTCTAGATCACATGGTGTCTCCATTTTTAATTTTTGTAGTAACCTTCATATGATTATAAAAAATGGCTGTAGGAATTTACGTTTCCACCAACAGTGTATAAGGGTTCCATTTTTCCACATCTTTACTAATGCTTGTCATCTTTTGTCTTTGATAATAGCCACCTGAAAGTTGTAAAAAGTGATAACTCGCACTACTTTGAATTTGCATTTACTGGTTGATTGGAAATGTTAAATGTCTTTTCCAACGCCTGTTGACCATTTGAATATCTTCTTTTGAGAAGTGTTTGTTTAGTTCCTGTGGAGAAGGACATTTTACAATTCACTTTTCAATGTATTACTTATATGAGACTTTGAACCTGACCAAGCGATATGATTCTGGAGGAAATCTAGAAAAAGCATTAGCGTATAAGGAAATGATAGCAGGACGTGTGTCCCTGTGGAAAACCACTGGGACAACACTAGATGTTTTGCTGAGATATGCTGAAAGGGATGATACCATGAAGGCTAACTAAGTCAAGTCTCATTCCTGTGATAATGAAGTTGTACTGTCCTCCTTAACGCCTCCCACTTTCCCTGTTGCTGTTTTTTGTTTATATCCCAATGAAAGGCTAAGAAAGATTGTAGTTGAGACTTCAGTCCTAGAGGCTGCAGATCCCCATCCCATAACTTTGTCTCTTTTGTTTTTCTTTGGATGCACAGCACCTCGTTCTCCAGACCTGACACCCCTGTGTACCAACAAGTTCCTTTACCCAGCTTTTAATTTCACTGTTCGGTCTTTTGGACGTTTTTGCTATTGAATTGTAAGTTCTTTATACCTTATGAAATATATGGATTGGAAAGATGTTTCCCATTCTATGGGTTACCTTTACATTCTGTTCACTGTTTCCTTTGCTGTGCAGATTTTTAGTTTGATGTCCCATTTGTCTATTTTTGCTTTTATTGACTATACTTTGAATCTCATACGCAGAAAATAATTACAAAGACTGACAGTGATACAGGAAAATAAAAACTCCCAACCTGAATTATATCTGGGACGAGTTCAAGTTCTCTAAAATTGAATGAATTTTAGGAACAATGGAGGTTAAGAGCAGAATATATTTATTGAGGGAAAGAAAAGAAAGCTTCTGTCCTAGGGGGACAGAAGGGGGGCCTGAGTGGGTTGCCCCTAGACTCTGTCTTTTCTAAGGACTTTTATAGAGCAAAAGCATGAGATGAGGTGGTCCAAGGCAGGGAAAAAAATAGATAAACCTGTGGTCAGCCAATAAAAGCTGTTCAGGTAAAACTGATTAGATTGGGATCAAAAGAGGACATAGCAAGCGGGCATGAAGACAGAACAGGGGCGTTTCCTGTAGGAGTGAGTCGGGGACTCTTCAAGGTGACCGCTGCCTATGTAGAATATCAGTCCCTGAGGCCCGTCCCTGGGGAGGTGTGTGGGTACATTTGTTTAGTCCTTTGTCTTGAGGTCTGGCCTACAGCAGATGTGCATATTTCCTGTTGGCTCCTTCCAGGGCCTGGCCCTGTCTGACTGCCTATAATATTGCTATCTAACTCAGCTGCCTATAACAATAGCAAAGGGGGTTTTCTCTGTTTTCTTCTGGAAGTTCTATAGCTTCTCAAATTATGTTAAAGTCTTAAATTAATTTTCATTGATGTATTGCTATAGAATGAGGGGAGGGTCTGATTTCATTCTGCTACATGCAGATATGCAATTTTCCCAGTCCTCTTTATTGCAGAGAATATCCTTTCTCCACTGTCTTTTTTTGACTATAAATGCATGGTTTGGTTTCTTGGTCCTCTAGGCTGTGCATCACTCTGTGTGACTTTTTGTGCCAGCATCATGCTGTTTCGAATGCTAGCTATACAGCAGATTTTTGGGTCAGTAGTATGATGGCTCCAACTTTGCTGAGGAATACTGGCTTGTAATTTTCTCTTTTTTTTCCATTTTCTTTTGGTTTAGAATCTGGGTGATGCTGAATATGTGGAATAAATTTAAGGATGTTCTATTTTTCAGAAGATTTTAAAGAGAAGTAGTATTAGTTCTTAGAATATTTGGTATATTTACCTGAGAAACTCCATAGTCCTGGGCCTTTGTTTGCTGTAAGATTTCTAGTAACAAGTTCAATCTCCTTGTTTGTGATGGATCAAGTCAATATTTCTATTTTTTCTTATTTTAGTCTGGGTGACTTACTGGTTTAAGAAGTTTCTCATTTCTTTCAGGATATCTAATTTGTTACTATTTAGTTGTCCATAATAGAATTTTTTGGCACTCACCAATAAAATTTGTTTAGTATATAATGAGTTACGAAGCTATGGAACATGAATAACTTAAATTCTGGTCTTTAGATGAGAGATATAAGCAAAGAGATAAATTACATCAGAAATCAATATAACTTTTACATAAAATAACTTGCACAATATGAGGTAAACCTTAGTCTTTCAAGAAAAAAATCAAGTGGTGTAGTTTAGCATTACCTTCTTTCCAGCTTTCACCAAGTACTATTATAAGAACCTTTTAATTCGGTTTCTTATCTGAGCACAAATTTCTATAATTTAAGTGTTATATCAAATGAGTTATGGATCTTCTTAAAGTATGACTTCATCTTTCAAAGAAGGAAGGCAGGCTGACAAGGGAAGGAGACAGGTACCCGCTAACAAGGGTGTGCTGGAAAGGCAACTCACTACATGCTTATCACTGCTCGGAGGACTTCCTCCCTCCACTGAGTTATGGGATGGCATGAGAGCCACCCGTAGAGCTCATTTTGGAGTTTTGGAAAAAGAGAATGCTCTTGTATCCTTTCTTGAAGTCTTTTTTGTTGCTGTAGAAGCTCTACTCAGTGTACTATCTGTATCTTTTGTATTTACTGCAAAGGATTCTAAATCAGCAGTATACCTCAGATTTTTAGCATCAGCTTTACAAATGTCGTTGCCTACATGTCATGTTGGCATAGCATCTTTAGCCAGTTGTCCTTTGGAAGTTCATCTGATGCCATCTGGAAACTGAGCAGCACATTTACCTGCTCTGCTGATGGCCTCACAAGCAAGGCCAAATCATTATGGCAACCTTCTGTCTCTCTTATATCTAGCACCTTAGTCTGAGAAAGGGGCATTAGATGAATATGCTTAAGAGAAGCTGGGAGTTGAGTATGGCCAGGAGAACTTCTAAAAGTGTCAATAACTTTGTGCCATTTTCTTGCTATCTCTAGGCAGTCATTCAAGAGAAAGAGTTACTTGTTCTCCACTGTCACAGGGGTGCTCACTTAGAGAAACAGTTTCAACTCATTGTACCAAACTTCGGTGGGAAGATAAAAGATTGGCTGGGCACCCATCTACTTCATAAACAACATCAAAAATTTGCTTTTATGCTTTTGTTTTTCTTTTATCTTCATTGATATGCATCATCACTTCTTTTAGTGATCCAACAGCTTTTTTCTAAAGTGCTTTTGTCAGGATTTTCATCAGCTGTATGATCCAACAGCTTTTTTCTAAAGTGCTTTTGTCAGGATTTTCATCAGCTGTATGTTTCTTAAGATCATTTAAGAGTAATGCAACACTGGGTAGCCTCGGTACTGGTCAGATGAGAAGTTCAACAAGGCTTTGTCATCCACATTCTGGTTTATCTTGGTTTATCTTAAGAAAAGCATGAAATCTGGGTTTCTGTTTTTCATATGTAATAATTGTTTCCTTGCTCATTTCAAAGAAGTTTACAAACGGAGGGTAGATTTTTACCAAATCTTTTGAATATTTAAGAAAGATATCACCAATGCTTTTGCTCTCATCCCAATTAACAATAAGGTCCTAGTGCTGGACGTGGTGGCACACACCTGTAATCCACTGAGGAGGCTAAGGCAGGAGGATTGTTGCAAGTTTGAGACCAGCCTGGGCTACAAAGTGAGCTCAAGACCAGCCAGAACTGCATAGTGAGTCCCTGTCTCAAAAGTGAAAAAAAAAAAAAAGGTCTTCAAGATCATCCTTTATCAGTGTGCACATCAAAGATATCTGGAATGCTACCAAAATGCTATCTTCTGGTGCAAGGATAGGGCCACCACACTGTCCTTTCTCTTCCAGTGGTACCTGAAATAGCCGAATAATTATTACCAATATATATACATAATTACTTACAGTCTGATAAAGCTCTTTTGCAACTTGCCACCTGGCTAATGCTTTGAAGGAACTGGGATAGAATTTTTAGAAGACTTACTACAAGGCTTTGGAGTTTCTCTATAGTTGTTGCTAGACTTTGGTGTATTGGAGATATCAAGGAGTGATCTTACAGAAAGAGAATGCTTGGCTGATGGATGCTGATAGCAAGGAAAAGGTAACAAGTCTGTCTCTTTTGAAAGCTGAGCAAGTGTCTCTTTTAAATGATGTCTTTTGTGATTGCTCTTTGGGGTATGTAGAGAAAGCAGTGACACTGGTTTCTTGAGCTCAGAAGTATTAGCCTTTTCATACAAATACATAGTCTGTCCAGCACAGGCATCCATTTGAATGCTTCCCCAAAACCACTCTTTATTGACAACATAAAGTTTCTTAGAAGATTCAAATGGAAGTTATTTTACTACATTCTATTTAATTATACGGTGAGTGAATTTTTCATCTCCAGCTGGTAAATAGTTACCTCCTTGCATTTTAGTCATTTTTTCCATATTGGTTTTCTCTTCATCTGAATATCCCAGGAAATTTAAAATGCAATCTTGAAAAGGAGGAACTTTAAATTCATTTCTAAAATCATCAACTGCTGCACAGAAGTCCTGTTCACTCTGCCTTTCCCATACTTTATAAATCCAATCTGGCTTCATAATTGGAGTACCCAGACTCACAGCATGTCTTTTTTCTTAATCCAGATAGTAATTTGTCAATTTTACTTACCTTTAAAAAAAAAAAAAAAACACACTTTAGGTTTTGTTTTCTTCAGTTGATTTCTACTATATTTATTCTCTGAATTTTATTATTTCCTTCTCTTTTTCTGTCTTGTGCTTTTTTCTTTTGCTACTTCCTTGAATATAAAGTTAGTTTGGTGGAAATCTTTCTTCATTGTAAGTGCTAATATTTGGTGTCATAAACTCTTAGTAAAACTTTTTTTGGATACTGTGTTTTAATAAAATTTTTGTGTATCTCAGGTATTTAAAAAATAATCTCTTGATTTCTTCTTAAACTTATAGGTTGTTCATGTGTGTTGTTATTTTCCATGTGTTTGTGAATTTTTCTATTTTCTTTCTATATTGATTTCTATTTGCATTCCACTGTAGTGTAAAAAGCTACTCGATTTGATTTCAGTCTTAAATTTGTTAAGACTTGTTTTATGACTCAATATGTGATCTCTTCTAGTAAGGGTTTGTTGTGAGCTTTAAGAAGAATGTCTCTTGCTGGCTTTGGGTAGACAGTTCTGGATCTGTCCATTAGGTTCATGTGGCCGGCAGTGTTGCTCAAGCCAGCTGTTTCCTTATTGATGTTCTGCTTGGATTTCTATCCATTATTGAGACTGACATATTGAAGGTTTTTCCTTTGTAGTCAACATGATGCTTGCAGGAATTTTCCTATAGTTACCATATTTATTTTAATTATTGAAAACTAAAGTAAAATTGTGAACAAAAAGGCTACACTTTCACCATTGTTAAGTTTAATCATATTTGTGTATCTATGTCATATATTGCTAATAATCTTCATTTTCCCTCTTCTTTTCCAATGTTTGTTCCTAATAATTATTATGCTATATTGTTAAGGTCACAGTACTTAAATGGCAAGCAAGAACTATCTCAATCCATGCAGTAAAGACTCTGATACTATAAATTTTGGGGTTAAAATAATTAAATTTGCAAGACTGTCTATAGAGGTTTTTCTCTTAATCTATATTTTCAGCTCATAGAAAAGATCAAGACAAAAGTTACTATCTTTGATAATTGGAATCGGCATTGGAGCTGTGGCTTTCTTAACACGTTTCTTTCACCATCAAAATGTTAGGAATCAATTAATCATCAGAATATAAGGAAAAGTAATTAATGTATTTTCCTTCCTTCTTTCTGTTTTCTCCAAGGTTTTCAAGTAACAATGATTAATTTTGTTCGCATTCCATGGCAGAGATCAATACAAAAACATTTATGCTAACATAAATGCTAACGTAAGACTGATTTAGCAATTATAGAGCAATTAGATTATGGACTCGGAGGTTAGGATGAGGCAGCCATGGGGCAAACAATGCTATGGTTCGAGAACCGTGGGAGCCTGTTTCAGTCATGCCACCGTGGTCACACATTGCCTTCGCTGTTGGCACAAGAGTCATGTTGCCCCAGCAAAGGTTTGAAAAATTAGCTACTTTCGTAAAATAATAAAGGTCACAGTAATTGTTCCAAGGCGTACCAAATGCAAACTTTCACCTACTATATTTTTCTTTTAAGACAAAGGATGATAATGTATGAGCTGTTTTTTCTAAACTAAAGCCTCAGCACTCAGGTTTAATTGCAGTGTTAGCACTTTGTCATAAATACGCAGGTTTGGGGTTGCAGTTTGGGCACTTGGTCGCTAAAAATGCAACATCACTGCCCTAGAAGGTGGCAGAAGCCAAGAACAGTCTCCCCTGAGCTTCTTCAAGGAATGCATCTGATTACAGATTCTCTTTAGCCCAAGGAAATGATTTTGCTCTTCTGAATCCATAACTTTAAGAGAGTGTGTGTGTTATTTTAATCGCTGTTTTGTTTTAATGACAAGCTAGGAAATCGGCATATTTTGGTCCTGTAAATGGAGTGCTGGAGTAGCAAATATCTACATTACCATAAAGCGTTTATTGTTAGAAATACACATTAAAGTTGTAGCTGATGGGGGTTTTAAAGAACAGAGAGTCATGGTAGAAAGAGACTCTTGTCATTTCAGAAAATCATACAGAACGTCAAACACAATATTGGTAAAATATGGGAAAAGCAGTATCTTTTAACAAAGTATTCCTAATTGATTCCTCCCATCCCTTGTATCATTGCTTGTGTTCATTTCAAATATGGAAAAGCATATGTACAATTACAAACAGACAGAATTGAATACAGTTATTTTTTAAAATTTTTATCAGTACATGACTGCAGTATATGATTGCGTTCCTCGGTTGGAGTCGGCGCATATACCTACCACGTGTGAATTTCCTTTCACGTCCCGCCCCCTTGGTCTCTTGGTCCCACTCTCACTTGCAGTGGATCTGCCTCCCCGTTTCCTACTACCTATTCTAGTTCTCTCTTCTGGTTTCTTATAGAAGAGAAACTATAAGACATTTAAGCTGGTATGTTTGATTTACTTTGCAGTTAATATTGTTACAATTTTTAACAAATTTGTATGTGTTGAATTGGTAACAATAAGACAATTAAAAGTTTTTATTTATTCCTTCTCAAATGCTTTTCCTTTCCTCAGGTAGATCTAGGTGCCTGATCTATATAATTTTCCCTTTTTATCTCTGAAGATCTTTTACAATTTTTCTTCTTCAAAGAGAGGTTTGCAAAAATCAAATTCCCTCAATTTTTGTTTATCGAAGAAAGCCTTTATTTCTCCTTTACATTTGAAGAGTGATATAGAATTCCTGGTTGATAAAGTCTCGTCTGTCAATATTACTATTTCACTCCACTCATCTCTACAGAGGAAATGCTGACATAATTGTTACCTTTACTGCTCTATAAATTAGGTGGGGTTTTTTCAAGAGCCTTTCAAGATTTTTTCTTCACCTTTCATTTTCCACAGTTTGGATACAACTTACAGAGTTGTTGACACTTGGACATTCACACATATGGGGGTTCTGAGTTTTCTATATTTATGGTTTGGTGTCTGACATTAATTTTGTGAAATTGTCAGTAATTATTTCTTCAGATATTTCTTTTGTCCCTTTCTCTTTCTTCTTTTTCTGGTATTACCAGTGGACATAATTTCTACCTTCTGTACTTCTTCTATCATCTTTGTGTACTCTGTTCCAGTGGCTTTTAGCCTTTATTCATTGGTTTTTGTTTTCAGCTTTAGAAGTTCCCATTGACGTATGCTCAAGCTCAGAGATTCTTTCCTCAGCCATATGAAGTTGGTTAAGAACACATGAAAGGTGTTCATCATTTCTTTACACTGTTTGCTGTCTTGCATTTGTTTTTTATTCTTCCTTAGAAGTTGCATCTCCCTCCTTTACACCATCTGTCAGTTCTTATATATAATTTGCTTTTCCCTGTTAGACCCCTTAGTGTATTGGCTAGAATTATTTTAAAATTTATGGTCCTATAAATGCAACATATTGCCATGGTTCTGGTTCTGATCCTTTTTGTATCTCTTCAAACTATGTTTCTTGTGTTTTTGTATGTCTTATAATTTATCGATGTAGTTGAAAAGAGGTATGGTGTGCTGGGTAAAAGAGCCGGTGGTAAGCAGGCCTTTGGTAATATGTGCAGTGATAAGGCCTGAGGTAAAGGAAGAATTCCAGGGTTCTGTGATTATGCTTTGGATTTTGTTGAGCTCGCATCCTGGGATATGAAATTAACACCAGTGCTTTTCATTTTAATCCCGTCTCCTTAAGTTTTACCGAATGGCCAGGAGATTAAGCTCTTCCTTCCTCCAGGTTGCTAGTCTTTGATGAAAACCCCAAGAGGTTATGCTCTCAAAAATAACTTGTGAAGAAAAATGAAATGTTCTGTCATACTGCATATTACCTCTGCCCCTGCTGGAAACATGGGGAGACTTTTGTCCACTACTTACTATGTGAACTTAATAGAACTCTCCACAGTAAACACACCCATGTGCAGGCACCCCTGAATGGCTGGTCTCCCTGGAGATTTTGTCTCTCAGAATTGTCTGCCCTGCACCACCATCAGCTTGTCAAGTACAGCAGGAAACTCTGACACTTGTTTTCCTTAGAGGTGACTCTTAGGTTTCTGCACTGGTCAATTTTGATTGTCCATATCTACCTGATTTTCTCTCTCCAATTTTTGAGATGACACTTTGTCCTATAGTCTTTTTCCTTTCCCAGGTTTAAGATGAAATTTCAGTTTGTTAAGATTTCTACTTAATCTTAGGATTGATGGTGACATCTAAGCTCTTTTATACTCTATGAGAAACTAAGAATTACAAATGACATACTTTTAAGGCAACACCATTTGCATGTGAAAGAACGTAATAAAGAGGGAGGATTAAAGGAAGTTATTCACTTTGTGTTAGATTTGAACTGCACAAAATTAGCCAGTAGGTTGGAGGAGAGGTTACAGTAGAGAAAAGAGCCAGGTGTGGTCGCGCAGGCCTGTAATCCCAGCACTTGGGAGGCTGAGGCAGGAGGATCATCACGCGTTCAAGACCAGCCTGGGCTACAAAGTGAGCTCAAGGCCAACTTGAACTGCAAAGTGAGATCCTGTCTCAAAAAGACAAAAGAGAGAGAGAGAGACAGAGAGACAGAGAGAGAAAAGAGGGCAGATCAAATGGAATATAGGACAGGCACTATTAGGTATAGATTCTGTCCCTCATAGGTCCATATGCTAAATAAAGGCTTGGGCAACAGGGTATCACTACTGGGAAGTAACAGAAATTTTGAGAGACAGACCCCAAATGGACTGTCCTTAGGCTACTGATATTTCTGAGTTTTAGGTCTCATCACATCATCACACATATATGGAAACGGGAACTATGTGA
Organism: Dinomys branickii; assembly: GCA_004027595.1. Taxonomy (NCBI): domain Eukaryota; kingdom Metazoa; phylum Chordata; class Mammalia; order Rodentia; family Dinomyidae; genus Dinomys; species Dinomys branickii. Next base: position 10,046 of record PVLD010009644.1, read on the forward strand.
GCCTCGATCTTCTTCACTCTGCACCAGTCTCCATACAGTGCATTATAATGATTTTTCCTCATTGGATGGGGAGAATATTAGTTAATAATACTGACAATTGTTCAATACCTATGTTTGATAGATGGGCCTCACATCTCTTCTTACATTGATTTACTTTGGGATATTTTTATAATTCATTTTTCATTGCTTTAAAAGCTCTGAACTTGGAACTTATATTTATGTAGAAAATAAGCAAAGATTCACTGAGTTATAAGTAAATACTAGCATGTTTATGCTTCCATAATAATTTGGCAGACGAATAGGGAAGAGTAGTATTTAGTTTTTGTCACAGAACATATCACTTAAACCTTATGCAAACTTATGGTGTTAATATAGTTATCTCTACTATACTTTTGAAGGAATTTAGCTGCAAAAACACTAAATTACCTAGTTGTATTACTAATAAAAACAGGAATACATGGCCAGCCAACGTTAGTATCTCATTTTTTAATCACCACATTCTTCCACCCCTACCATGAGCTGACTCTTCACAAAAACTCTTGACGCTCCACTGTCAGAATTCATCAAATGCCAAAGTCAAATGTTAGACAAAATGAATTTAAAAGAAAATGCAAGATTTTTGCATGAAAATAAGGTAGTTGTACTGTCACAAAGAATACAGTGGTATCAGGAAAAAAACTCCTGAGAAAAAATGTCACTATGATAAAGTCCTTCCTAGCTCGCCTGCTCCTACCTGTTCAGACATAGCGTGCTGACTGAGATCAGTGTGGACGGCCTGTCTGTGTGCAGAGCCCATCACTGAGACAGTGGGACCACAGTCTGTCTGACTGCTTGTCACCATTCACCTTATGCTTTCCACTTTGGCCCCAGTGTTGAAACTGATCACAGCCACCCTGGGGGGCTGCATCTTGACAGTTGATGACAATTAGCCTGCTTGCCTCAGAACCTCACTTCATGAGACTGGGAAACGTGATTGAAATTCACTTATTCCATCCCTGAGAAGTAATATCTTCCATTTATTCACACAGACAATACTTCTTCAAATTCAGAGTGAGTGTCTGTTTCCATAGCAGAGGTAATTCATTCCAGTTACTTAAGATGGAACTCTAAATCCATGTGCCATTGGTAATTTAGGAAGAGTATAAGGAGGCATTTCCTAAGAGCCTTACGGGTTATTAAATACTGAAGTATGCTACAAAACAAAAGGACTTTCTTCCTGTAAAGGTCTCTTAAAAATAGAATCAATGAACATTATCCAGCAGGGGCTAGGGTGGATCTATGGGCTCATATGTGAAAACATGAATATGGAGTGAATGATTTCTGGACATCCTTTCGAGGGCCTGTATCTTGTGATTTATGCCTTAAAATCAATAATATCTGTAAAGAAAGTTATATCTTATCAGTAACTTAAGAAACCAAACGTAAAATGTTCTAAAGGCAATGAAAAACATTTATAGTGTACTGAATTAATAATGCTGCTGCCTTAGAGATATTTATTATTTTATTGATTGCAAAGGCTGCAATGACACCACAGTCTTGTGAGAGTTTGGGGACCTACAATTTCTAATGTAGCACTTAAAACTTACACAGTTACAAAGGAGAAAGTCTTCAACTTCTCGTTTCCATTTTATATTCAGTAAATAGGCAAGATGTTAGAAACCTTCCGCACTGATATCTCTACATTTGTATTATAAAAAAATCTGAAATTATAAATGTCAAAAATTATACTATGCTATTTTTAAATTGCATGTAATCCAGTTAGTTTTTTATAGTTATGGGCTATTTAGGCAGATATTCATTTCACTATAAAACTCTGGGCATTGATAAGTAAGAAAGCATTTTCTTATTTATGGTGAGTAGTACAGATTTACATTCCTGTTTAGCTTCCAAACACTTATTTAACTCAATGAAAAAAGGAGATTCTACTTTAACTTTAAAAAGTAAAAAAGAATAAATTGTAAATAGATTTTATGCTCTATATTTCTTAATCTTTAATAACAGCATTGGAAGAAGTAGAAGGACATTTACATAGAAATACTTCAAAGGGGATTCTGTGGCATCTTCAGAGGCTTTGATAATGCACATTGGCTATCATATGGAATTTTATTTTAGTGTTTTTGTACTTTTTCCCTGTGAACAAATAATCTTTATCTCTATTTTTCACTTAATTTGATAGAGTTTATATTTTGTATTACATGTAGAACAAATAACTTCTATATACTAAATATGAAGGAAAGAGTAGTCCCATTACTCTGATGTTTCCAGCATCTCCTCCCATGTACAGGGTATGTAAATGAAGCTGCCTTGTCCCCTTAGATAAACCTTCCTCTGTGGCAAATACCACTGACTTTCCCAGTTGATACCAACATATAGCAAAAGAATCACCCAGCTGAGCCCTACCAGAATTTCTAACCCACAAAATTGTGAGATTTAAGCCAATATATAGTATTTGAAGCCACTAAGTTTGAGTACTTTGTGACATAGGAATAACTAGTTGTTACAGAATTTGTGACCAGGAGTAAGATGCTCTACTATAAAATCTAAAACTGGAGGCCCTGGAATCTGGACCAGGAAAAAAGATGCTGGGTGTACATTAATGAGACTTGGTGAAAGCGGGAAGAGTCTTGGGTAATTGTTCTTAAATGATTGAAAGACTGAGAACATTATTAGAACCAGCAAAAAGAATTTCTAATTATGTAGTATCAGATAGGCAATATTTCTGACTTGCAGTAATGTAGAAAATAAGATATACACCTAATGGGAAGTGATCTAATGAATAGATATCATAGCAGAAACATTTGCTAAAATGTTGAAACACTGAAATGTTGATTTTCTAGCTATGTCAAAGAGACTAGTCTATGATGAAATATAAAAAGAGAAGCAGGAACTGCTGTTTTTAAAGCAGAATTTGGAGGACTGTGAAGTAACCAGGAAAATCTTTGTAGCCAATAAATTATTCTCAAGGTCAGAAAAAACCTGAGGGTAAAAGTTAAACCCAAAGCAATTAAAGTAGGTCTCTAGGAATAACTGAAGAGAGAACAGGCTTAAAACCCCTTGTTGAGCCCACCAGAAAGACAAAAGGATCCTCACAGATACTCTTTTTCAGACAGTAGTGTATTTAAGATTCTTAAGAGTGTTTTTTTCCAAAAGCTTCACAATTCTGGAAGGTAAGTAAATGCCTGTCTTGTGAAGTAATATGGGTATAGCTTTTGTCAAATGAAGTGAAATGTGATGTAAATTATATTAGACATTTACAAAATTTTAGGAGATTTGTACTAGCTGAAAAACTCAGTTGGAATGAAAACAGACACAATTGGTAGAACTAAAAAAGGAAGAGAGAGAGAGAGAGAGAGAGAGAGAGAGAGAGAGAGAGAGAGAGAGAGAGAGAGAGAGAGAGAGAGAGGGAAAGAGAGGGAAAGAAAGAAAGAAAGAAAGAAAGAAAGAAAGAAAGAAAGAAAGAAAGAAAGAAAGAAAGAAAGAAAGAAAGAAAGAAAGAGAGGGAAAGACTGAAAACTGTAGTATTTTCAAGGATGTAGTGAAGGACAACTGAACACATTTCCCAGGAAATCTGATCACGGAACTAGCAACAAGTTCCTGGCTGATTCAGAGTTGCAAGAATCAATGTCTACTCTGTGCCTCTTTTGCCACATGAGAGAGTATCTATTGCTGTTGCCTTAACTCTGTCTCACACATTGAGTGTGTGGGATATCTCTTTAGCTCACAGGGGTTCAGAGCAAGAGGAGCTACACTCAGGAACTCTTAGTCCCCATTCAGATAACAAAATTCTGCACTTTGAGTTGATGCCACAGTTGGATGAGGGTTTGTGCGTCTGGTAGGAGGTCAATATATTTTGCATGTGGAAGAAACATATATAATCTGTGGCTGAAGGACAAATGGTAGGAGAATAGCAATAGCCGCGGATACTCCGTTTCTCCCACTGAGAGGTTGGGTGTATTTTCCTTCCTGTTAATCTATAGTAGAGTGGATTCCCTTGAGCATATGGCATGGTGGGATGAAATGACATTTTGCCAATTCCAGGGCTGGACTTTAAGGGAACTAGGAGCTTCTGGATTGATATCTTGAAACTCTGAGCTGCCATTTAAAAATATTTTCCAGGGGGAGATACCACACAGAGGATATCCAAGGCAACATTAGGAAGCCGAGGAGCCAAGCTGAGATGGACCATCCAGACAGTGCCCTCCAGTGCCAGCCAGACAGTGAAGCTGCCCAGTCTTTCCAGAACGGTCCAGATAAATCCCAGTGAGAGATGCTAGTCAACAGCATGTTAAGAAAACCACTCAACCAATCATAAATTCTAATCAGTAAAATCAAGAGACTTAAAATACAGTTAAATACTTATTTCAGGCCACTATATTTTGAGATAATTAACTTTAAAGCAAGAGATTATTGTCACAGCCCCTTAAGAAACTGAATTCAGGAGCTGGAGATATAGTTTGGTGGACTGCTTGGCAAGCGCAAGGTTCTGAGTTCAATTCTTGGTACAAAACAAAAGTCAGAAACACTTCACAGGAGATTGGATGGAATGTGTATTTTTATATCAGAGGAAACAATGGATAAATAGGCTAGATTTTGTGGTAACCATTTAAGTACTAAGTACAGAAATAATGTGGGAGTATATTTATCATCATAAGAACTTTGCAGCAGTAATTGACTTGGGGGGACTTTTGTATTTACGAAGATAAATATTTTTATATCATAGGCCCAACTTGCATCATATGCCATTTTTCTGCTTAAAATTTCATCTAAATTTATCCTTAGAACCAATAAAGAGAAATAAAATTACTAAATGAAATGTCTTTAATTTTTTAACTTGCAAATTAATTTTGCAGAAAAAATTCTGATAATTTTCTTTTCCTTCATCATTGTACAGGATGGGCTATATCACTACAATATCTCGTCACTGTACTTTCTCTAATGGACATTCACTCCCTTGTTGATCAACTCTCTAGTGAAATCTTTAAAAGTTTTTTCATCTCAACTGCTACAAACATTCCTGGGACCCAGACTCTTTATAATGTTCAGGTTCAATAATAGCCCTGCAAATTATCATTTTGGTCTTCCCCTTCAAACTCTCCCTAGCCAAGAACTGCTGCAACATATATAAAGCTTAGTTGAAAAGTTACTACAAGTAAACAGAAGACCCCGAGGCTTATATTTTTACACGTACTGATTATTGTTGTCACTACATAATCCGCCCATGAAAAATTCTGTGATCATAGCTCAAAAACTCTTCTCTGTATTTCGCACCCTGTGTGTGTTTATGAACTCCTCAAATGATAGAGCTCCAGTGACTCCATCTCCCTACTTTTTGTCTAACCTCAGTTTCATTAAATAGGGCTACTCAAAGTAGTATTCTCTTGGGGCTGGGGATATAGCTCAGTGGAATAAGCACTTGCCTAGCAAGCGCAGGGTCCTGAGTTCGATCCCCAGTACCGCAAAAAAAAAAAAAAAAAAGAATTGGTACAAAGTAAGTATTCTCCATTATTTTTTCTTCCATTTGAAAATCTTCCTTAAGATCGATTTTTTCTGTATGGTGCCTGCAGTTTGCCATATTTGTTCTTTACCTCTGTCAAAAAGAAATGTATCTTAAAATGTTCCCGATTCATTCACTCTTTTATTCACCTGAGAATTAGATATTTATTGTACAGAACACTGTTAAGAACTAAAGTCTGCCTTGCTGGTGTGCTTCTTAGGGAATTCCTGAGGGAAATTTCAGATTTCAACAATGTATAACCAGTGATGTTTTATTGCCCCAAATCACTTTTGAGTTTATTTTTCATTACTCAAAATCTGCCACAAAGAATGATCCATGGGGAAAATTTGTATTCTCTTCTTACACTATAGTAATCTAAAAACACATTATTACCATCAGTTTAAATGTTTTTACATTGAATACAAATGTTCACCAATAGCTCCCTAACTTTCTTCCCATTTATTTTCACCTGGATATTAACCATCAGTGATAGACCTTGCCAAAGTTATCCATTGCTCAATTTATAGCAGATGTTCACAATAGTAATAATACATGGTTATACAGCCTATAAATTGTGCTCAACTGTATATCTTTTTGTCACTAGTCAACTTTTGAGATTATTAACTATTAGGTATATCTCATGAGTCTCTGGGTTGGATATAAGGAATATATTCAAAAGCCAAGATGGTAAGTAAAAACCTGAAATTCTAGGACTTCCTGGAATTTTGAGAATTGAAGATCTGAGAAAATCTGATTCAGTCTGAGAAACTAGACTCTGACATCTGGATGTTCTTAGATACTCTTGGTGGCTCCATAATTTTATGCTTGTTTCTAGAGTCAAAATGAGTCTCTTCACTGAATGTCCATAGTATAGAAGCTAAGGGTAAGTCCCTAGACCAGCAGTGGATCTGTAGCCTTTGGAGAGACCTTGTGTTTTAGATTAGCATTAATGGAAGGACAAGAGCTTCTGAGATTCAAGAACCACATGTTTGAGTGTGCAGTGCTCAATCCTAGCCTGACCTGTGTTTGGGAGAAGGTCATATCTCAACTAAGCTTTAGGTATTAGTTATGTTGAAGCAGTTCTGTGCAGGAGAGAAGTTGGGGGGCGGGGAGAGATCAAAATGAGGAGAGCCGGTACTGGTTGAGGACCCAGGCCAGACATACCCCTGCAGGTGAAATCAAAGGTGAAGGTAGTTTTGGGGAGCCAGAAAAGCTAAGAGGGGCCTGGCAACATGTGTTTTTTTCTGTTTTATTTTTTGCTTTTAACTTCAACTAAATCTACTTTTCTTTAACTATAGCCTCTCTGGTGATTTTTTAAAATTTCCTCTTTCATGTTTCTTTGATTCCCCAAAATAACCCTCTGGCCATTTGCTGGCAGTACTACTACTCAGCTCCTGAAAGTTGGTCAGGTAGCATCTCTGAACCCATTAGGAGCTTGTTATCATAAGGAATTATGCAGATACTAAGGTAACTGGAATGCAATTTCATAAAACAAGGTCCTTGAGATACTGAAATACAGTCAAGTAAATGTAACATAAGCATGTTTAACCCTAAGAGCAGTACTTATAATATTAAATGATACAGATATGTTAAATTTACTACAAGAGTATTTTTGTTCCTTATAACAAGTGAAACTCAATATAGTATTAAACAATTCCAGCTGATCAACGATAACTTCAAATCCGCAAACAGACTTTGAGAAGCCAGGCATTTTGTTCCAGACCCATAATTCTAGAAGTCAACTGATCCGCAGCAGTTACACTTCAATAACCCATCTTCCAGAGGCAAAGGTCAGTACATTATTAATAGGTCTTGCTTGTGTAAGCTCATCAATCATTAACTGTGAGCTTCTTCAAATCTATATAAGATTAGCAGTTTGCTGCATTCAAAGATATTCAAAGAAATTGTATCCTGCTGGTGTGATTTTTTTCTTGCTTTCCTTGTTTTTAGGTTTTGAATGGCACCTTCTTCCTTTGACATCACTGATTAAAATTAATTGATCAGGTATATTTTTCGTGGAATCACAAACTATCAGGAAATGAAGAGTCCAGAGAAAATAAGTCTCTAAATCTAGTCTGCTAAGTCTTTTCAGTACTAATGCCAGTCTCAAGCCTGATATTCTAGCCTGGAGAAGTACTTATGCTAGTTGTTAAGACGTAGATGACATTATAAATAAAAGTTTCTCTTATAAAAGCAAGCTACTAGACAGTTTTGGCAGGAAGATGACAAGTGTTAAGGGATAATTTCTCTAACTTAATGGGTGTTGGAATCAGAATAGGCCAACTATAAAATATGTACCTGGGTCACCTGCCACCCCTTGCCTCCATCTGCCGTTAATTAGGATTAACACAGTATATTTCTTTATAACTAGAAAGCAAGGATGCAGATTCTTAAATGAAGGTAGCTTTACTTTCTCAAATCTAGGTATCACAGGAGGGAGAAAGGACTAGACTCAAAGAGGAAAGATAAAAGTACTGAATTGTTGCAACTGTGTTAGTCACTAAAAATATAATTTAAGAATCTTTTCAGTATAAAAATAACTGATCCCTTGCTTCAGGGAGACTGCAAGGTGAAAAGAGGTAAGCACGTCATTGCTCACCAGAGAGGGCAAACCAAATGCAAGTTGCAATATTTTTTGTTGTTTACCCAGGTCTTTGTGGTGTGAAAGTGCTCTGGCTTCTAGACTAGATTTTACTTAGAGATGCCTTACAAACTGAGCAATAAGCTACCTGAGGACAGTTATCATGTGGGTGCCTAATATGAACAGTGCAGATAACTATCTATAATCGTGTAGGAAAGAGGTTGGGGAAGAGGAGTTATATTGTGAAGCAAAGTGGAGATAAGCTTTATAAAAATATTTTTTATAAAGACACACCAGCACTATTAAATCCACCTTTCTTTTATGATAATTGAAAATGAAGAGATGACACTAATTCTTCTTGGTCTGAAATATTAAGAGAAGATCATGTCACCTTTTGAGTAGGGAAATAGCTGGATCGTATGGAATTTGTAGCTTTGTTTTGTGTAACCTCAAAAGTGATTTCCATAGAGGCTGTACTAGTTTCCATTCCCACCACAGATGTAGAAAGTTTCTCTTTCCTCACAACCTTGCCAGTATTTATTATTATTTGACTCTTGATGTTATTTGATTTCTTCATTTCCTTGATTTTTTTGTTTTTCTGTGTTTAGAATGTGAAAATGGCCCAATACACAAATACAATTTTATTGACTAAAAATATTCATAAAACATCACATATCAAAAACACTGAACTGTAAACCAAAATCTTGGCTAAATATGATATTTCTCAGCACCAAGCCCTCCTCCTATTACACTGGGTTCCACCTACTGTTCCCTACACAGGGGTTTCCCTCCAACTTCCTTTTGTATCTTAAGTCACTAATTGTTCTTATCAGAAAAGACATACTTCAGTCTTGACCATATATTAAAATATGATCTTCCCAGTGGATTACTTACATTGAAAATACATTTTTTAAAAAATCCTACAAATCATTAAGGACAACAAAACCAACCAAACAGAGAAATTGGCCTAAGAGTTGATTTCACCCTTCTAAAATCTACAATGGTCTGATTGACCAATAAACATGTGACCACAGTAGTCATCAGGGAAATGCCATTTAAAAGCCTGTTATGACAACATTGTGAAATTTTAAAGATACTACTAAATGCTGGCAAATATATTCAGCAATTGGCCTACTTATAAAAGACTTCAGGGAAATTACAATGTTTAGAATCTATTGGCTATTTTTTTCTTCTAAAAAATACAAGAAAGAAAACATATAAACAAACACACATACATTTACAAAATAATACAAGAACAATATAAGCAATACAGAAATTCAGACAAGGTGGTAGGAAATTAACAATGGTTGTTGTATTACATATTGATTTCTTCTACGTAGTTACTCAGGAAAACAAATATAAACATGTAAGACTGATCAAATAATCATTAACTGTTCCTTTCAATAAAGTGATAGAAGTCAGTAGCTAACTATGTTAGCTATCATGTATGCATATATATATACATAATTTTCCCCTTTTCTTTGCTCTTTTCCCTCATTCCAGTTGTTCTTTACTTTTAAGCAGTTTCCTCTCATTTCAAAAATTCTATCATATCTCCTAATTTTATTCACTTTCAGTTTCTTACACTAGTGAGACAAATGTTTAAAAAAGGGTTTCATTTATTTCACTTATGAGTATGGTCTCTAGTTGTGACCATTTACCTATAAAAACCTCAAGTTTATCTTTCTATAGCTGAGTAATATTCCATTTTATAAAAATACCACAACTTTTTTATCCAGTCTTCAGTGGATGGACATTTGGGTTGCCTCCATGATTTAGCTATTACAAACTGAGCTCCTATAAACATGGGTGCACATATATCGCTGTGATATGATGTTTTCATTTCTTCTGGGAAAGTACCCAGAAGGGGAATAACTGGATTGAATGGGACCTCTAGACCTAGTTTGCTGAGGAATTTCCAAACTGATCTCCACAGGGGTCTCACCAGTCTGCATTCCCACCAGCAGGGGAAAAGAGTTCCTATTTCTGTACAGCCTCACCAGCATTTGTTATTGGTTGATTTCTTAATGCTGGCTAATCTTACTGGGGTTAGATGAAATCTCAGGGTTGTTTTTCTTCACATTTCTCGAACGACTAAAGATATAGAACATTTTCTCATATATTTATTTGCCATTTGTATTTCTTTATATGAGAAGTGTCTTTTCATCTCAGATGCCCATTTCTGGATTGGGTCTTTGAATTTGGAAAGGTTCATGTTTTTTAATTCTTTGTATGTTCTAGATAGAAGACCTTTGCCTGAGGGACAGCCAGCTAGGATTTTTTCCCAATTTGTGGGTTTTCTTTTTACTCTACTGGTGATTTCTTTAGATGTGCAAAAACTTTTCAGTAAAATGAGGTCCCAGTTGTTGATTCTTTGAAATGTTTCCCTTGCAGTTGGATTTTTGTTCATGCACCCTCTGCCTACTCCTATGTCTTCAAGATTTTTACCTACCTTCTCTTCCAGTAGATTTAGTGTTTCTGTTCTAATATTGAGATCTGTGATCCATTTAGACTTGAGTTTGGTGCATGGTGATAGACTTTGGTCTATTTTCAGTCTTCGTCAAGAGGCAAGCCAATTTTTCCAGCACCATTTATTAAAGAGGCTATCTTTTGGAAGCTGTTTTGTCTCAGGACCTGTAATACTTCACTCCAAGCTCTTCTTGATTGGATGGTTTGTGTTAAGAAATTTGCTGTGATTCTGATGGGCTTTCCTTTATAGGTGATGTTTGTTTTCTCTAGCGACTTTTAATAAGCTCTTGTTTTGCTGTATGTTTGAGATCTTGATTCTTATATATCTGGGGGTAGTTTTGGTTATAACTAGTAGGAGTCTATATGCCTCACTTACCTATAGATCAGAATCTTTCTCCATGCTTGGGAAATTTTCTGCTATTATTTCTGCAAGTATTCTTTTTATGTCATTTGTGTTACCTCCTGCCATTTCGTTTCTTCCTATTAGTTTTATATTATTGCTTTTTGCCTTGTCTTGCTGCTGTTGAATTGATTTTTCCTGGTTCTTTGTTAATTTTATGAGATCCTTCCTTTTGTGGTCTTTAGCTTCCATGATGTCTTTGAGATCTGAAATTCTATCTTCAGCTTTATTCAAGCAGTTTTGCCAGCTTTCAGTGGAAGTTTGATTTCCTGGGTATTTCTTTCCATCTGTTTCATGCACTGTGGTTCATGCCTGTATTTTTCATTTAACATTTCCATCAGCTTCCTATGTGTGTATATATACCTTCTTTAGATGTGCTGGACAATTCTTTCATTATTGTTGTCATTTCAGTTTTTACCTGAGAATTTGTTTCTGACCTGATAACTTCTATGGCCCGATGGAGTTGCTCCTTCATTTCCCTTGCAATCATTTCAGCCGTTTGAGGTGTGTGCTTACCAAATTCTCCTATGTAGATGCCTCCTGGACTTGTTCTGTGGGGTGTGGAGTGCTGAGATTGCATTTCAGCCCTTCATCTTGTCATTTATGTTTCTAGACATAGAGTGCCCAGTCTTCCCCTTCCCTGCCAGATCAACAAAGGTCACTGGTGTCCCTAGTTTTTCTGGTGGTCAGACTTGCCCCTCAGTGGCCAGCAAGATGGGCTGTTCACTCTGGGGTCTTCCAGTGGTTGGTGGAGTATACCTAGTTCTCTCAGATCCCAGATGTGAACCATAATATTGGCAGATCACAAACTATGTAATCCAGTGTCCCCAGGCAGCTCAGGGCACATGTATGACCAGAAGTGGGCTGCAATGGTGGCATGATCAAGGACCACTTGGATCTGTGTCCCCAGACAGTTCAGGGTGCATGCAGTGCCTAGACATGAACCGCAGGGTCATGGACCACCTGATTTGGTGTATCCTGGGAGTTGGGGGCACTCACAGGATCCAGACGGAGGATACACTTGTGGTGACCGTGGTCTGCCTGTTTCTGTGACCTCGAGGAGGTCAGGGCATGCACAAAGCCCAGAGGTGAACTGCAGTGTCAGCAGTTAGTGGACCACCTGATCTAATACCTCAGGTGGCACAGGGTACATGCAGAGAGGGCCCAAATATGAACCCTGTTGTTAGTGGTTCGTGGGCCTTCTGAGCAAGTATCTCCTGGCTGTCATGGGCACACAGAGGACAGGGACACAGACAGTAATGGCAGCAGGATTGCGGGTCACCCGCTCTGTACCTGGGAAGTAGGTGGGGTCTACCTGGTTCTCTTGCCAGTCAGCTGCCGATGATATCAGTGGATCAAGGACCACCTGATTCCATGTCTCCAGGCAACTTGGTGTGCGCAGAAGCCAGAGGCAGGCTGTACTGGCGGTGATCATGGAGTTCCTGTTTCTGTGACCTCTGGGAGGTCAGGGATGCACAAAGCCCAGAGGTGAACCACAAAGTCAGCAGTTGATGGACCACCTTGTCTAATACCTCAGGTGGCACAGGGCACACTCAGGGAGGGCCCAAACACGAACCCTGGTGTTAGCAGTTTGTGGGCCTTGTAAGCCAGTATCTGCTGGCTGCGCCGGGCACATGGAGGGCAGAGACACAGCTGATTACTGTTAATCTGTAAGTTTTCTCTGATTCCGAAATTCTATTCTTTGGTGTAGGCCATGTAGAAATTCATAGACATATTCATCAGAAGCCATGGGCTGAACAATATGCTAGAAACCAGAAAATGATGACTAGTATACCACAGTATTATGATGTACTACACTACATTGTATTACTGTATTACAGTGCTATTCACAATGTTCTAAAACTGTGTAAACTCTCAACTCCCTTCAACCCTCTAATATATAAATACATTGTCATATATATAGACACAGAAATTTAAACCCCAGTAAACCAGGAAAAATTATACCTATACTGAATAAAAGGAACGATCCTCACAGATGTAGCGCACAGCAAGAAAGGAACAAAACCACAGCACAACGGCGTTTGGCAATCGTGAGCGTTTTGTCCCTTAGGGTTGAAGTTTGACTGCATGGTGCATGGGGCTTCTGGAAAGAAGGTAATTGCTCTTTTGTTTGCTCCACAGGCCACTGAGCTTCTGAGAACTTGAGGTGTTTTTAAGCCCTGTGCACTCTGTAAGTACAGCAATCCCCCCTTCCCCATGCCAGGGATGTTCCAAGATCCCTGCAGATGCCTGAAGCCGCGCCTAGTAAGCAATCCTGTACATGCTGTGTGTTTTTCTGCATATGCCCGGGGTAGTATATATCTTACAAATTAGGAACAATAAGAAATTAAGCACAGCAACAATAATTAGAATGAGTATAACTATACTATAATGAAAGTTATCTGGAACTTAACGAATTATTTATGCCTCAAATTCTCCATTTAATGTTTAATATCACAGTTGATCAGGTATCTGAAAGCATGGAAAATAAAACTGTGGGTAAGGAAGGACTATCACAGATGCTCAAAGTAAGCTTAAGAAAACAAGGAAAACAGCTTGATGGCATAGCAGCCTTTAACTGTCACGTGTATCTGACTGTTTATAACAGGTCCTTTCTGATGATGATTCCTCATTTGTAACATTTGTTGAACCCTGTTTTCCACAGTTTCTCTACACAGCACATTCCAGTAGGTCTTTTGTACTGGCTACTCAACAGCAGACTCTCTTTAAGGCTGCCTAAACCACGGTTGCTATTCATTCTTCAACTTCCCAGTAGCACTTGACACATGAATCTCTCCCTTTTACTTTTTTTGGGGGGAGGGGATACCATGACGCCTACTCAGGACCTTGTACGTGCCAGGCAGGTGCCACACCACTGAGCTATATCCCTGGCCATTCTCTGTTATTCTACAAAAACTTTTTGCTTTATGATAGATACTAAATTCTCACAACAGATCAATCATTTATAGTATCTTTTGCTCAATATAAAAAATAAAGCCAGGAACATAACATAACTAGAATTTACAAGATCCTATAAGACTCCAAGTTGCCTATAAATGAAAAGTAAGTACCAATTTTCAGTAGAGTTGACTTTCAGTTTTGCACACAGGTGGAGGTGGGTGCTAGAAAAACGTATAAATAGAAGACAAGGCTCACCTTTGATTTAAACCCACTCCAAAAAGAGAAAGTTAACTGTAAATGTGAAAATACTGAAAAATATGTCTGATAAGTCAGAGCCCCGGCATGCAGAAAAATGCAGCAATGTGTGGCTCTCACCGTGATTGCACAGAGAGGCATTTCTCACAGAGGAGGACACAATGAAAGGAGAGGAGCTTTGAAAGAAGGGTAAAACACTACCAAGAGGGGAGAATTGTGATCTTACTAGAAAAAAAGAAAAAGAAAAAGACAAATGAAAACTAGTTGTGGGCATTCATCATCTTCTCATACAAATCAAATAAACCAAACACGACAATCATTAAAAATATGCATTTTAAGCCATGGCATAGAAACTGCTCTTGAAACAGGAAATTAAAAACTCATTCTACTGGCATCCTGACTGCAGGTTGCATAGTTGTAAGCAATACTCATGAACACACAGGTCCTCTAAAGAAATGGAGAGAACAAAACCTTTTACCTCATAGAAATTCTTTGAAGAGACCAACCACATTGTTCCAAATCCAACACAATACTCAAAATTGAATTGAATGTCCTTAGACATACATACATACACATATATTAGTATATATATATATATATGTACATATAGATACAAAGACATTTATATATATATAGTATCCTATATATTATATAGAATATGTGGTGTATATAGTATATATTGTGTATAAATATATAAGAAATTCATAAATTAAAGAAGAAATGAAAGAAAACTAAACAAACATTGATGAAATGCCAAAGAAGCGATGGAGGAGGGGGCAGAGGGAAGGAAGGGGGGGGGAGAGGAGAGGAAGGAGCAGGAGCAGGAGCAGGAAGGGAAGATGCAGGGGAAGAAGATGCAATTACAGCAGTATGATGCCGCAGTTATAAAGCACCCAAAAGAGAAGAAAAGGTTTTAAACAGAAATTTAATGAAGTACACTGAAGAAAGGAAATTACCAGGGGTTAGAAAATGAGGTAAAGTCAGAAAAGATGAGAACGCAAAAGAAAGTAGGCTATCATCACAAAACCATATCATATGGTGTCTCAATTACACACAGGAAAACAGTAAATGCCTAATTGTTTAATAGAAAAATTCCTGCAAGTAAATAAGAATTTCTTGCAGTAATTCTGGAGAAATAAATTTAGAAGCAATGTCACTTACAGTAAAATATGGTTAAGTTTCTCAGCTATGGAATTAGCAAAAGTTTAAAGACTTCAAAACTTTCTTTTCTGGTCAGGTATTGGAAAACACAAGAATCCAGTGGGAATGGATATGCAGAAATGAGACTGGAGATGGTAAAATCTTTTGAAACAAATGTAACATATGGCCCATCTTGGCAAAAATCTTGATAAATGGCGTGCATGCAATAGTTTTCTGTGCCACTCGTAATTTTGTAAATTTCAAATTATATTAAAATTTTGAAAACATACATAATGCTTAAAGATGAATAATTTAACTTATTAAACATAAAGTCTATGGAATGAGCAATTATGCATTAATTCAAGCTGTTTAAATTAGAAATACATCATCAAAGTGCAGTTTTCCAAAGCATGATAATATCTATATTAGAGAGAAATCCACTTCATTTTAAATAAAGATCAAAAAATTAAATTGTGAACTATGATATTTTAGAGAATTTTTGTTTTTCTCCTTTGGTTCTAATATTCAAATTTTTATCAATGAGTATGTTCTGCTTTTCCAATGGTAAAAGAAAACTTCAAAAACATCCATGATGTCCTTCGAGTCTCCCTGCAGCAGTTTACCAACCCCCATTGTTCCAGCTTCGCTGTCTCCTAGGAATGGCAGGAAGGCAATGTGCTGACAGTTCTCTTTGTCCAGAGAGCAGCTGCAGCCAATGTTTGAAAAGGCCTTTCTTGAGTGAGAGGAGAATAGGAAGATTTTGAGCCCAGGTCACCACAGTCAAGTGGAGGAAGCCTCCATATCTCAGCTCTGTCTAGTATTCACAATGTGAATCAAGGGTCAGCCGACCTTTAGCTCCACTGTCTAGAAACTGAGAGTCATGCAAAAGCCTTTTCTCTTTTTGTGAAAATGTAGTGATGTGATATGATTGGTAGGGTGTTGGGCATATGACAGCGGTCAATCAACTGCATGTCTCTTATCCATTTCCCTTATTAATACCAAGTACTATGTATATTTACAGAGCTCATATTGTATAAATGTGTCAAATCCACACACTGCTATGAATATACAGAATAAACGATTAAGATGAAGTTATTCACTTCACTAAACAGATCAACTCAAGACTTTCCTAAATGGTAAGCCACTGTGGTACATTTACTGTTTATTAATACAGAATTCCCAAGAGACCCTTAATAAACACATAAACATGTAAAAAGAGAACCAAGCAATAAAGATTTATATACATGAAGAATATACACATCTCATTTACATAGTGTAGGCCTTCTTAATAATGTTACAGTAGTTGAGCAGTTTATGATCTGTGTCAGTGTTGCACTTTCTAGATGAGAATCTGTGGCAGATCAGGCAAGGATATATTTAACTTGGCTCTTTCTTGCATGCATTTGGATATTGATGTCAGTGATCTGACTAAGTGTTTTCCAAAGTCACTCCAAACTAATTCTGCTTTGCAAGTGTGCGATACAGGAAAAGATATGAATTTTCATGCAGCTATCTACTTTTTCCTGTGAGCTCCGGGTTGGCACAGTAAAAATCTTTTCCTTAGAACAGTACAGATGAGGCTTTTCTGATTCAGGGAGAGGAGCATAACAACACTATGGTTTAGAAGTCCTGGGTGGAGAGACTGCTCAGGATCAAGAGGCTAGGAGTAACTGAAAGGTCCCTGGGCAGTTCATATACATACTTGGGTAAAAACAGTGTTGGCAAAGGGGCTCTTGGCCTTTTTGTGTATGTGGTTGCTTTAATTCTTTTATACTCTTAACCTCGCTATTAGGAAAGAGAAGGCTGAAGCCCTCTGAACACAAATAGGAAAATGTAGGGGTTTCCCTGTCCTTCCAGCAGCGTCCACGAGTGTGCAGCCATCTACTCTATCTTTAGACCTTCTCCCTCGAGCTCTGTCTATGAGGTGTGACCAGTTTCCACATTCCTGATGAAGAGGCATCCTACATATCTAGGTCTGGAAAGATGCTTGGAGAAAACATACCAGTAGGGGATGGGAAGGACTGCAGAAACTTTATAAAAGGTGAACTGCTCCAAGCAGTTGCCCTAAACTCCAGTACATTTAGTGTTTCTGTTTTGATATTTAGATCTTTGATCTATTTGACTTTAATATAATGCATGGTGATAGACTTGGGTCTAGTTTTAGTCTTTGGTATGTGGAAAGCCAGTTTTTCCAGCACTATTTGCTAAAGAGGCTATCTTACTGCCAGTGAATACATTTGGCCCCTTTGTCAAAAATAACATGGCTGACTATGTTTGTAGCTGTGTCTGCATCTTGTAGTCTGTTCCACTGATCTTCAGGTCTGTTTTTTATTGCCAGTACTATGCAGATTTTAGCACGGTAGCTTTGTAGTGTAATTTCAAGTCAGGGATTGTGATACCTCCTGCCTTTCCTTTGTTATCCAGGATTGCTTTTGCTATTCTAGGCCTCTTCTGGTTCCAGAAGAATTTTAGGAATGTTTTCTCTAGATCTGTGAGGTATACTATGGAATTTTAATTAGGATTGCATTGAATCTGTAGAAAAATTTTGGGAGTGTGACCATGTTCACAATGTTGGTTCTTCCTATCCTTGAGCAAGAAATATCTTTCCACTTCCTGAAATTCTCTTTAATCTCTTTTTTCAGAGTACTGTAATTTTCACTCTATGGATCCTTTACTTCTTTTGTTAGATAGATTCATAAGTATTTCTTTTTTTGTTGTTGCTATTATGAAAGGTGTGGTTTCACTAATTTCCTTCTCAGTCTGTTTGTTGTTTGCGTACAGGAATGCAACTGATTTTTTTTTTTTTTTGGCAACTGATTTTTGATTGTTGACTTTGTGTGCAACTATGCTACTAAATTTAGTTATTAAATCTATAAGCCTTTTGGTGGAGCTTTTGAGTCTTCTATGTAGAGTATCATGTTATCTGCAAATACTGATAATTTCCCTTCTTCTTTTCCTATCCTTATTGCTCTTTTTTCTCTCTCTTGTGCAGTTGCTCTGGCTCATATTTCTAGAAGTATTTTGAATAGGAGTGGTGACAAAGCCCATCCTTGTCTTGTTCTGATTTTAAAGTGAAAGCTTTCAGGTGTTGACCATTTAGAATGATGTCAGTTGTTGGTTTGTCATAGATGGCTTTTATCAGATTGAGGTAAAGTCCATCTATGCCAGTTTTCTGTAGAGTTTTTATCATGAATAAGTGTTGGACTTTATCAAAAGCTTTTTCTGCATCAGTTGAGATGATCATGTGAGTTTTGTCTTTCACTCTATTGATATGTTCTATTACATTAATTGATTTCCGTATATTGAACCACCCCTGCATTCCTAGGATGAATCCCACTTGGTCATGGTGTATAATCTTCTTAAGAATTTGTTGCATTCTGTGTGTTAGTATTTTATTGAGAAGTTTTATATATATATTCATTAGGGAGATTAGCCTATAGTTCTCTTTTTTAGTTCAGTCTTTCCCTGGTTTTGGTATCAGAATAATACTTGCCTCCAGGAATGAGTTGGGGAGAATTCCTTCCTTTTCAATTTCTTTAAAGAGTTTGAGAATTATTGGTGTTAAATCTTGTCTAAAATAAATAAATAAATCTTGTCTAAATTTCTTGTAGGATTCAGCTGTGAATCCATCAGAATCTGGGCTTTTCTTCACTGGCAAGTTTTTTATTACATTTTCAATTTCACTTGCTGATATAGAGTTACTCAGGATTTTTATATTTTCTTCGTTCAGCTTTGGCAGTTCATATGTATCTGGAAATTTGTCCATTTCCTTTGTGTTTTCCATCCTGTGAGAGTAAAGGTTTTCAAAGTAGGTATTGATGATCTTCCGAATTTCTACAGGATCTGTAGTGATTTCATCTCTGTCATTATTTATTGCATGTATTTCAGTTTTTTCTTTCCTTTTTAAAATAAGATTGGCTAAGGGTTTATGAATTTTATTTAGTTTTTCAAAGAACCAACTCTTTGATTCATTACTTCTTTGTGTTATTTTTTTAGTCTCCATTGCATTAATTTCTGCCCTGAGCTTTATAATTTCCTATCTTCTGTGGGCTTTTGGTTTGATTTATTCTTCTTTTTCTAGAAGCTCGAGGTGCCCATAAGGTTGTTTATTTGTGCTCATTCTGTTTTTGTGAGGTGGGAATGTAATGCTGTAAATTTCCTGCTGAGCCTGCTTTCATTGCATCCCACAGGTTCCTGTAAGTTGTATCTACATATTCCTTTGTTTGTACATAGTATTTAATTTCCTCTTTGATTTCATCTGTGACCCACTGATTGTTCAGAAGGGTGCTGTTTAATTGCCATGAGTTTATGGAGTTCTTGCGATGTCTTTTGTCATTAATTTCCAATTTCATTGCACTATGGTCTGATAGTTTGCATGAGATATTTTCAACTCCTTTGCATTTCCTCAAGCATGTTCTCTGTGCTAGTATATGGTCTATTTTAGAGAATGTCCCATGACATTGGGACAGCTGAGAAGAATGTGTATTCTGATACTGTTAGGTGGAACACTCCACAGGTCTACTAAGTCCATTAGTTCACATGTTTGGTTTAATTGTGTTATTTCTTTGGTAATTTTTTGTTTAGTTGATCTGTCTTTTTGTGACAATGGGGTTTTGAGGTCCCCTGTTATGATTGTGTTGCTGGCTATTTCATTTTTCGTGTCTGTTAAAGTTTGTCTTACGTAGTTGGCTGTTCCTGTGTTCGGTGCATAGAGGTTTATGATTATTATCTCTTCCTCTTGAAGTTTTCCCCTCACAAGTATTTAGTGACCTTCTTTATCTCTTTTAATTGTTCTTGGTTTTAAAGTTACCATTTTCTGCAAACAGAATAGCTACCCTCGCTTTTTGCTGGGTACCTGTCACGTGTGTGGGGGGAAGTATGATCCCCAATGTTCCCACAGCTCTTCTGGGCTCAGCTTGGATCCCACTCAGGGGTTCCCAGAGCTGTCCAGGTTTCAGCCCTGTTTCCCCTGGGGTGTAGTAGTGGGTGGGTTGTGGTCACTGTGGCTTCATACACTGCCTCTTTCCTGCCTGGTTCCCACACCACAAGGGAAAGGGTAAGTGCGCAATCACTGAGGCCCCTGAAGCTGTCTGAGTTTCAGCTTAGCTCCCCTGAGGGTGTGGAGTGGGGGCAGGGAGGGGCATCCAACGCCCTTGAGGTTGTCTGGGACTCCCCCTGGCTCCCAACCTGGTGGGACAGAGGTGGGGCCTGCTCACTGGTGTTCCCAAAGTGTTTTCCGAGGTTCAATTCAGCTCCAGCAGGGGAAGGAAAAAGAAGGGGAAGGGTGAGGGGTGGGCCCTAGGCTCCTAAAACTGTCCAGATTTCTGCCTGGCTTTCAAGCTCATGGGGGAGGGGCAGAGGAGTCTCGGTGGAGTTCCCGAAGCTGTCTGAGGTTCAGCTCAGTCCAGCGGGGGGAGGGGGAGGAGTAGAGAGGCAGGGAGTGGCGAGAAAGGGTTTCTGATTTCCTTTGGTCTTATATACTGTACTTGTTGATGCAACATTTTAATTTTTTTCTTACAAATATTTTGATTTCTTTTGATCCCAAATTTAATTAGCTTTTCTAAATCTTTCAGATGGTGATTGTGCAGCTCTGATCCTGGACAACTCGTTTTTGCTTCTCATTGCTAAACTACTAAAGACATTGGTTTCCCACACCAGAAAGTTGTGCTCATGGTATTCTGAGATAGTTGAAACAGAATGTAACTTACAAGCTGATCTTTGAAGAGAAGTTTAAGTATCTATCTTTCCAGTTACCACTCACTTTTTTACTTTGGAAATTTTTATACACTGATTAAAGATGGCCATGATTTGAAATAACCTAATTATTACTGGTCTCAAAATAACATACTGCTCATTCTCTTAAACATTTATTTCTTGTCTCTTAGTGTACTGATGGATGCACTTAAATCTAAAAATCCCTTTTGAGATTTCAAAATAGCAATAAAACTGCAAATATTTTGATACAGCAATTGCCAATAATGGACACAGAATGCAATTAAATTTTTGCTATGTTTAGAAATTTACCAAGATTAAAGAAACAACTTAAATGTAATCAATAGATACTTTTGTCCCTGCATTTGCCTATCATACCTTTTACCTAACTCTCCAATGCTCCTGGATTGCTGAATGTTTTACAAATATGACATCCGAACAACCTAGTTATCCTGTGATCTCATCCAATTTTATTTTGCTAGGTCTCCTCCACTGTTCAATATTGATTTCTCCTATTTGTATCCCTAAACCCAAATTGACCCACATTAACAATGGTACAGACAACCATCTTTTTGGTTATATAAGAAAGCTGGAATTAGCTCCAAGAAAAATAAGGCAGATGGCAGTGACAATGCCTATTGGTGAATTCTGGACAGGATGTCACATTCCATGAAATGTAGTGGCTGAATTAGTTTTTAAATTACCACCTGTCCTCACCCAAAATCAAGTTCTTATTTACTGCAGGGCTTTGGGAGATTGCACTATTTCTGTCATGTGGAATAAAAGATATTCCAGACCCTTGAGTGACAGATGCCAACCCATCTTCTCTCTGTCGTAAACGTGGTTACACGGTGGGACTGGTCCAATAAACATAATATTTTGACTCCCAATATTGCCATGGTCTACTGAGAATTAATTTCCTGGAATCAAATAAAAACTAAAAATAAAAATTCAGGTCTGGGGAACAGGAGTCTCTCTTGAGCTGCCCTAATAAATATTTTGGGTTGTCTCTCAATTCACTGTCCTGAAACAATTCTCAGTTTTTGAACAAAGGAAGGTAACTTCAAAATGAACTGTACAATAAATCTATTACCATCTGTGAAATATTTTAGTCATAATCAAATGGTCCTGAAGTTACTTACAAAGTTTGATGAAATAGAATATCAAATTCTTCAAGGACAATCAGACACTGTGCCTGTGTTAATTCCTGGGATCCCCTAAACACTGCTACATACTACCAGTTTTATTTGGGGTTTATGTACAGCAGGAGAAAAGTGTAATTTTTATATTAGCCTCCTGGCAAAGCTAAAATTCTTCAGTCCCATTTATGGCTGCTTTTATAGTTCCTGAGCACATTATTTGAGTAGACATCCTTAGAAGCAGGCGGCATGCCTACAGTGTTGTTTCTGCTGACAAACTAAGACAGTGGTACAAAAGGACAAACAGATATCCCTGGAGCCCTCCTTATCAAATGCATTTCATATATCCAACTGCATTGTCTATTGAGAGAAACTGCAGGAATAGATTATCTGTATTAGTGAACCTAATCTTTCTAAAATGAAATAACTGAGAAAACTAACATATGAAGAGAAAATATTCCTCTTGACTCATGGTTTTGAAGCATTCAGTCCATGACCAGCTGGGCTCGTTCCTTTGGGTCTCTGGTAGAGATTACAGATGGAAATGGTGAGGAGTTTGTGGCAGAGCAATCTTTCTTATATACCAGTTAGGAAGAAAAGAGGGAGACGAAAAGGACTTGTGTCCTGTAATCCCTTCTGAGGGCACATGCCCAGGGACATGTGAAGCTCCCATGGGCCCCACTTCCTCACACCTCCACCGCCTTCCAAGAGCACAACCCTGGGACCAAGGCTTTACACATGCATCTTTGGGGAACATTCAAGGGCCAGGCTCTAGTAGTAACCATCACAAATTTAAAAGATTCCGGAATAGTGATTCTTCTCACATCCTCATTTAATCATGTTATTTAGTACAAAAGAGAGTGGTGCCTAAACTAGTAAGTAAGATTTATACATGAAAAATAAAATCCCCTTTGGCTAGATTTTTAAGAACTAATTTCTCTGAACATGAAATTCAAGGGTAGCCGTCTCTTTCTTTTAGCACAAAGGAGACTCTCTCTCTTCATCATTTACGAAAGAGACTTGTCAGTACAAAGCCTGCTATGTTCATGTTTCCTTTCTATGTCTGCATATTTGCTATGATGAGTCATGGTATGGATATTTTTGTCTAACGTGCTTTGCTTCATTGGGATTTTGATTATGAGGACTGAGATTTTTCATCTGCTCTGGGAACCTATGATCTCACCATTACCAATAACTTTAAAATAGAATGGCAGCTTCTATTGAGATCCTAATATGTAGTATTCTGGAGAAGAGAAATCATCATCAGAAATCTGTACAATGGCAGTCAGGATCTAAGTGCTATCAGACATGGAGAATTCAGACTGTCCAAATCTACTTCCCCTTTTTGCACCTCAAAGATGGACCCACTGTGAATCTTTCTTTGCGGATAAACAAAACTAGAAAAAGATGTGTATTATTTATATCATCTACACCCATGGTTAACAGAAGCTATAAATCCACAAACTTTTCATGCATTCTGCAAATGCTGGAAAAGAATCAAGTGAATAAAAATAAGGTTGAAGTAAGACAAAGACTCTTATGTTAACTAAAAGTAAAGTGAAATAACAGCTCCCAGAAAAATTAACTCCAGAGAAGTAGTAATTTCAATTTACATTTGAAAGTAACTTAAATGAAATTGACTGACTTAGTGTGCTGAAAGAAGGGCTATGATTACCTAGGCGATTTTAATTTGAATTTTTGTGCATGTTATTGTCAAAATTCAAGGGGATTTTCTTTACCCCATCAAGAGATCACTGTTTGCTAATTACAGGTATAATGTTAACTCAGGTCTTTTATTTTCCTCTACAGCAGCAAAGTTATCAGACGAGAAAGCAGTGTTTCCACTAAACATCTATATTAAGTTACAGAATTCCACCAGAGTTCTGTACCTTGGTTTCATACCTGGAGCTTTCTTCTCTGTTAGGCTATCTCTGACAAGTTAATAATGGAAAAAATATTCCCAGGAACCTATCAGAGTGATGCGCAATTTGGGGGGTATGTTCTAAGCAAATGATCTTTAGGTGGTTTCGCTGTTTAAAGTTTAGAAAGTGAAATGACACAAACCTAGGACACATGTTCAGTCACTTAACGTGGCTGCTTGATGCAGTCAAGAGATGTAATAAACACGAGGTAGACGGGGCTGCTGCTGGCATAACGCAGCTCTCTGTTTTAGAATAACTTTTGGGGATTCCAGATAACATTTATTTTAATGTGGCAATTTTGGAGGCAAAAGTTAGTTGTTACCAATACTTAGATTAACATTATGCAAAATTACTTTGAAATCAAAGCTCTTCCTCAAACCCTTTGTGAAATCTCTCAAAAATGAACAGAGTTCATGTTCAACCTTCCCATTTACAACTGCTTAGAGTTGTCATCAAGGTGGAGCTTTACTGCTAATTTGTTATTGCTGGGATCTTAATATACCATCCCATGACTGCCTCTCCTGTTTTTGTGGATCTATAGCTATCTTTCCAATCAGAAAATTATCTAACCCTTTCCTCCTGAATGGTTTACTTTTGCTCCTGCCATTTCATGACTAAAGGGTCTACAGTGGCTCTGCCCATGGCAGCAGGACTTTGTAGGTGGCTGCTAGCGACTCCTTCATGCCTTCTGTTCCTTTCCTCTAGGCTGTAGACTCCCTCCTGGAACATAAAATGAGATTAGGATGCTATGTCTGACCCAAACTCTAAATTTTTATGTGGCCTGAAAGTCTAACTATTCTTCTACTCTGAAGAGTGATAAAGGCTGAAAAACTTTCCTGGGGATAAAAAGAATGTGCGCATAATATCTAGAGAAATCACATTTCTGTGCCAAGGACAAAGGAAAGATATGGAAAAACACGTGGCTTAATATTCACAGGTATACTTATTTTTTATAAATTCCTCATCTCATTTCTAATACATTAAATGATTCTTTAAATGAAGAACACGGAGACATTCCATAAAAGTGACTCACATAGCAACTCTGTGTTACCCTAAATCTGAAATTCAGTTGTACGTGTAAAGTTAGTATTTCAGATCAAATTCCCAACAGGGGTCCTAACTACAGAACACCCAATTTTTAGGATATTTGAAAGACAGAAGTAGAGGAAGTAAGTTTGTCTCTGGGTGAGTTCACATGTATTACTTTCAAAAGATATTTTAAATCCTTAACCTCCCCCATACCGTAGAACATGACTTTATTTGGAGAAATGGTCATTGCAAATGGTAGTAGTAGTTAAAATGGTGTCATCCTGGAGTAAAATGGGCCACTAACTCATTATGAACATTGTCGTAAGAAGATCACTACATGAAAATGGGCATGCATGCAGAGCAACATGTGTGCAAAAAAGCAAAGATTAAAGAAGTGTAACTTTACACCCAAAGAAGCCAAAGTTCCTGAAAGCACCAGAACTCAAAGTAAAGCAGTGGGAAGATTCCCCACGAGGTTTT
This sequence comes from Dinomys branickii, assembly GCA_004027595.1. Taxonomy (NCBI): domain Eukaryota; kingdom Metazoa; phylum Chordata; class Mammalia; order Rodentia; family Dinomyidae; genus Dinomys; species Dinomys branickii. Next base: position 35,568 of record PVLD010009644.1, read on the forward strand.
TGAAGAAGTACGAGCTTCTCATCATCTTACTTTCTGGCTTTAAACTTCCAAAGTTTGGCTGGAGATGTAGCTCAGGGGCACAGTGTCTGCCTGGCAAGGGCAAGGTCCTGAGTTTGATCTTCGGTATAAATAAATAAATAAATAAATAAATTTATTTCCAGAACTGTGAGACTGAAAATACCTCATTGTTTGAAGCTAAACAACCAGAGTTTGTGGACTTTTGCTGTGGCAGTCATGGAAAACCAGTGGACTTTCCTTTTTCCCAGGCCCAGAGCAGCTGCTCTTGCAATAGGTAGTGCCTGAGTGCTCAGGGTCACTGGTGCAGGGAGGGAGCCCGGGGCACTGCAGAGCTGAGAGGCTGCAGCAGATTTTGGCCAGAGCGCTTGCTGGGGACGCTGGAGCTGCCATCTTCTCATAGTTTAAAATGTTCTGGGAAATCAAGGTTTGGGGAGAATAAAGGAGCACTGGAGCGTCAAACAGATCTGGATTCAAATGTGACCTTGCAACTTTTCGGCTTCTGACCGTGGTTACAGTCCATAATCATTTTGGCACTATTTACTCTATAATTACCGGATCTGCATGTGTGAAAATGTGTGTAAATTAGTCAATGATTGATACTATAGTAACTGTACAGGGTTCAAATCATTTTTAATTTACAAAACAAAATACGTTAATTACCATTGGTTGAAAGCTCTGCTGAAATTATCCTCTCAGATTACCTGGAATCTTTTTTAAAACACCTACCTCCCATTCCCCATAATCCTGACAACAATTTTTCCCTTGTACTGATACTTAGAGCATGTTTAGGTCTTTGAGGATTAAGCTGGTTTGTGGCCAGTCATCTATTCTAGACTGGACTCCAACTCCACTCTGCTAAAGCCAGATGTAAAGATCATGATAAGCCCTAAAGCTTTTTAGGGTTTAAAACTCCTTTTAGGGTTTACTCCACAAAAATGGAAAAATGAAGAATTATTTGAAGACTGTATGGGTTTTCCTAGTGCATAAAAGAATAATGACAGTAGCCACTACCACGGGGTACAGATGATGTATAGGACAGTGCAGTGTTTCTTATGTTCATCTCCATTTTTTCACATAACAATGTCTTGACATCCTGTTATCTTTATTCTCAGATAACTGGGGAGAAGCTGAGTTAGGTGACCTCTTCACATCCACTCTAACAGAAAATATTAGAGCCACAATTCTAACCTAGTTCACCCTAAGTCCAAGTCATATGTTTAAGCATCACATTAGTCTTTCTAAAGTCTGTTAACTATACATAGCTTTTCAATCAGAATATTATCCAGATTCTTTATATCAGAATGCTTTCATTCTCCTTTATCATAATAATTTTTTGATCTTTAATAAAATAGACAGATCCCATTGGTCTGGTTTAAGCCCAGAACTCTATAACATGTGGAACAAAATAAAAAGTACTTACTTTAATATAATCTGCTTTTGAGGAACCACTTTGTGGAATATAAAGAGGCAATGGGCTATGTAACTCTCATGTGACATGTAAAATATCAGAAGTGGAAATGTTAGTGAGACTCAACTCCCTGGAGTCTGTGTAGTTTCCTTACCCTCAATTGTCGTCATTTTAGCCAAACTAATGGTCCCGCTTCCAGTAGCAACAGAGCCCTCTTAGCCGACTGCCACAGACAAAGGGCGTATGTGTCCTTGATTATGTGGGCAGGGGAACCAACAAGAAAAGACTGGAGGAAACAGGACAGAGGGAAGGAACATTTTCATATGCATGGTGGTGTACTGTCCTATTTCTGTAGATTCTGTTTTATCACATCACTACACATACATGTACAGAAGACCTCACAAATAATTTGGGGGTGATAATGCCACTGCCCAATATTACATGTATCTGTTACTGCTTCTCAGCCTTTGGCCTAGGATCAATTGTATGGCATGGCTCTTCTTTGCCCAACTGGTAAACTATTGTAAATGTCCAGTTATCTGTGGTAATGAGTCTTACGAAGCAGTGACCTCAGTTTGGCTTTACAAGTTAGGATCACCTACTGTGGTATTTTCAACTTTTTGCATAGTTCCTTCCTCATTCTGTTGTTTTCTAGAGTTATAATTCTGCCTTTGTTTCTATTTCCACTGCTTTTCCTAAATTCAGCATTTACACATTTGATGGTGAAATCACACTTTTTTGAAGCTAGAATTTACTAATAATCTTTTGAGAACTGTCAGTTCACTGCATGCAGCAATGCTCAGTATACTTAGTTCTCTGATTTTTCAGTGGCCTAGTAGATTTGAAGAGGTCCTTCTTTACAATCTATGATTGCAGCTGCTTGGCAAGGACCTTTCAGAACTGTGTTGGTACTCAGTCATGAGCTTAGCAGAATTGCTGACTCTCCATTCTAAAAGTTAATATTTAGCAGAGTGGGTCAAATGATCTGAAGAATAAACACTCCCATGTGGATTAGCTTCATCTTTTACTAATTTGTTTAATTTAAGTGATATAAATAGACCAGAGGTTTAGCAAAAATGTAAAAGATAAAATAGTGCAGCGATGGCTGAAAAAGTAAATAAGAAATGATAACTCACGTGAAACACAAGTTGCAAGCGCTGCCTGGCATCCTGCCATCCAGGCATCGCTGGTGCTGATAGGAGCCAAAGGAAGCGTTTGTTAGGATGTGGTAAAGCTGGGGAAAGCAGAGGAGGACACGTGCAAGAATAAAGCTCTGTGTTTTAAACAGTTTTAGAGGGGCAACGTTATTTATTTACTTTTAAAATTTAAGTTAAATATCTTGGGAAATGCTAGGAGTTGCTTAGAAATCATTTTGAGGTACCATGAGTGGGAATTATTACAAAATATTCTACTCTGCTTACATGTAATCCACATCTGCTCTGCAAACAGTAAGTACCAACCTGAATTCAAAGTAACTAAATTACTTTTTATGGGAAAATGTTATCCCTATGGAGGGAAATGGCAAGCCTGGTGAAAGTGCTTTTAGGCCTTTTTAATTATTCTTTTACTCATGGGAAAGAAAAAGAGTTTTTTGGTCTTGAGGTCTGTATTTTAATGAGACTTAAATGTATTTCCTTTTTGTGGCAAAAGCAACCCTACTAAACCTGAATTCTCAATGGTTAATTCAAAAGAGCTTATCAACAGATAAAAGTGTGATAGATTTCCTCAAATTTATAGGATATTTTTACACACAGGTTTTTGATATTTAAAATGTTTTTGGGTTGTAGAAATTCAAGGTTCCAATTGTTTTCTAAGGCTACACTACCATTTGAGCCACCTATACTTCATTCTCTAGCATTGCTGAGAACAATACATGCTGTTTATATCAGTATATGTGCACTTACTAATCTACTTGCATTACTGATGATCAAACCCTCATAGGGTCACCCTCAGGGAGTGGCTGTCAGGGCACCAGGAAGAACGCATGGGATCAACTCGGCCAAACGTGCTGTGGTGTGTTCTGCACGGTCAGCTTCTGTCACGAGCACCTGAAATGGCCAATTTTTAAAGATGGAAAGATTTACTTGAGTTCACATCTTTGGAGATGTCAGTCCATCCTCTCTGGATCTGTTTGGTTTGGTCTTGTGGCAGCGCATTACAGAAGCAGTGTGTGGCAGAGAAAACCCCTCGCCTCATAGCTAAAGAGCAACAGAGAGAGGGGAAGGGCCAGGGTCCCAGTGTCCGCTACAAAGGCACACACCAGGAGACCTGGAGACCACCTTCAAAGCCTCACCTTGTAAGTTTCACCACCTCCCAGTGGCATCAAACTTGGGATCAAGGCTTTAATACATGAATATTTGGGGACATTTCAGACCCAAACCATCGCAGTCTCCTGATAGACACAAACTGATGTGTTTAGGGTGCTCATGCCAAAGAAAGGAGAGGGCTGAGGTCATCAGTTGCCACTAATTTTCACCCTCTTCTTCCTTAATGATTCAAACATTCATTTAACTTTTTTTAAACATCACATTTATGAGCAGAACACTGAGAATTGAATCCAGACCCTCAGTAGAGCTCCATCCCCAGCCTGCCTTTCTCGTTTTCTCCCCACCCTTTCTCTCCCTCCAAGGTGTCACTAAGTGGCTAAATGAGGTGGTCCTGGCTTCAATTTATGATTCTCCTGCCTCAGCCTCCTAGAGTGCAAGGATTACACGTTTATGCTACAGTGCTAGTTGTGCCTTCTTTTGGTTTTGAAGGAAAAAAAGCTCCTTTATTCTCTAATAATTGCCAGTAAAGCCTTTTTTGTGTGGAAATGTTTGTTAGTGATTAAAAATTTTCCATTTCCCATTTGTGTTCTTTTATATTATTACCTTTGAATTATTTAAACCCTCTACCAATCTTTCTTGCATATATAGGCAAAGAGCTCTGAGCCAGCTATAGGCAAGATACCCAACTGTGGACACTGATGAGCACAGAGTGTCCAAGCCTGGCGCCTACAGTAAAATCACAGGTTCTTTATTTCAGTCTGACATTAAGTGTTCCAGTAGCCTTCGTAGGAGACTTTTCCAACCCCCAGGAATAGAAATATCTACTTGATCATTGTTAAAAGGTATCCTTGAGACCATAACAGTAAGTGAAATAAATCAGACACAGGAGGTTAAATATCACACAATTTCTCTTAAATGAGAAACTCAAACTATAAAGAATAAAATAAAAGACAGTATGATATAAAAAATATGGACTTTCAGATGGGAAGTGGATCTGGGATGGCGGTAGGAGGAAGGGAAGAGAAAAGTAAGTAAAAAATATCAAGATGCAATTATTTATATGCACCCATCCCCCCTGAGAAACATATTTGCTATGCACTGCAAACACATTCTAATAAGAGGAGAAAAGGATGAAAATACAAAATGACAAAAAAGATCATCAAAGATTAAATATCTGTGAGACATTTTAAAGTGTTCTTTGCTTTTATTGGACTCACAGAACTGTTCTTACTGGTCTTAGTAAGAACTCACAGTCATCCTGATTTCTCTTTGATATACAGATGAAACACAGCATTTTGGAAATTTGAACTTTTATGTAAAAACTTCTAATTTCACAAAATTATGAAGCATGGAAATATTTGATGATATACATGATATTCAGCAAGTAATGTATTTGCTCTCTTATGTGCTATATAAATCTGACTTACCCAATCTGCCTCCAGAGTAGCTAATAGACAACTGTGATTGTCTCTTTCTCACTACTGGGGATACAGGAGACAGTCAGTGGACCAAGAGGGGAAGATTGGCTCTTCCTAGGGCTATTGAACACTTCTCCAGTTCTGTTCTCTGAATTTTAACCTGATAAATGACTTCAAGGAAGAAGGTGCTATAGTCAAATATGTTTGGACAACAATGAATATCACAGTCCCCTTTTTAAGAATCACAATGTAGATGATCTCATCAGAAGCACTGAAAAGTTCTACAGTTAAAAAAAAAACCTGTTAAAGTTTAACTCGGCATTTCTATGATTATAGAATTATTAATTTCTAGAATATTTCTTAATAACCCATGGAAAACTCTTCAAAAATACTATTCTAGAGAAACGATGCTTACTTGCAAAATAATGGTCACATTCCTCTTTTTCTTGATTATTAGATCATAAAAATTATTGCAGGCTGGAGCTGCTGCAAATCCACAGATTTACTCCAGACTTCCAAGGAATATGCTGATTTGTGACCAAAAATTTCATAAACATTGGTACTAAGAATTTTATTACTCACATTAAATTCTACTAATTATGTACATGTTAAAGGAAGCAGATATAGGAGACGCACAATCTTCCCTTCTTTACAGGATCTTCTTAAGTGGTACAATAAAAACATTAGCAAACTATTGCTGAACACCACAAATCATTGTGCCGTGACAGGGCTGAAGGAGGTGCCCAAAATGGTCTTCTGTTCACAGCTGCCTGAGAGGGACTGAAAGCCAAAGAGTAGCTGAGAGAAACATCACCCTTTTGATTTACTCCCTCAACTACAGCTTCCGCTTCCCCTTCTCAGCAGGCCTAGCACACTGACAGAGCCGGGCAGACAGGAGTGTGGCATTAAATTCAATTGCAATACTATCAGACTATTTATTAACGTGTATTTATTATACACACTGGTGGGGTTCAGTGTGCGATTACCACGCACACATACAGCATTCACTAGTCCAATCCAGTGTCCCTTTATCCATCTTCTCCCCAACACGCATTTCTCATCACCTATTAATCAATTTTTCACATTCAGGTCAACACTTTAGCTTTCACATATGAGAGGAAACATGCAATCTTTCACAATGTTCTCCAGTTCATTTCCTTTTACTGCAGAAGACAGGATTGTTTTCTTTTTATGCTGTTTACTCCATTTTATAGAATATATGCCTCTTTTTCTTCATCCATTCATCTGTTGATTGACAGAACTGAGACCCACACAGAACCAGACCAGAGCTTCTCACACGAGAGAAGTCTTTATTGGGAGGGCAGTAGCAGGCTGTCTAGCAGACCAAAGCAGCCCTAAGCTGAGCAAAGCACGGGGTTTTAAACTCTTTCTCAGGGGGGAGTCAAGGGCCAGAACAGCCCAAGCAGGGCGGGTTGTTTGCAGGTCAGAGCAACCTGAGTGAGGTTGATTGTTAGTCCTGCCAAAGAAGATGATGGCAGGATTGGCTTTTGTGGCCGAGGGAAATTGAAGTGGAACAAATATGGAAAGCCAAAAAGAGTTAAAGTTTTAAGTTAAGTTAAAGTTTAAGAGTTAAAGTTTTCCCACGGGGGCCCTGGCTGCCTTGTGACTGATCATTGATGAGCACCTAGACTGATCACATGTTTTAGCTATTGTGAATAATCACAGGCATACAAATATCTAAAGTGTGTTGATTTCTTTTCCTTTGGATATATACCCAGAAACTGGATAACAGAACCAAATGCTGCTTTTCTGACAAGAATCTCCATATGTCTCTCCATAATGGTTGTACTATATTTTCTTTCTTCCTTCCTTCCTTCCTTCCTTCTTTCTTGAAAGAGTCTCACAATGTAGCCAAAGGTGGCCTCAAACTCAGCAGTCCTGCCTCTGTCTCCCAGGTGCTCAGCACTGGGATTACAAGCATGTGGCACCATGCCCCCCACATTCTTATCCACAACACACGATTTCATTTATCTCTACATCCTCCCCAGAATTTAGTGCATTTTCACTGTTTGGTTGGCTGTAGTTTTCATTTGTATTTCTGTAATGGTAGGCTTTGATTTCCATTCTCTGTGTTGCTGTTGTCAAATTGATGTAGATGAAATATGAACATAAAAATGGGCAGAGTTAAAAAAATCATTTGCTTACTAACAATTTTCTGAATTAAAAAAGTGTTCAGCATGCAAAAATGTCCAACCTCTCCAACAAAAGGCCACTAATAGAACTAGTTTCATCTTGAAATGGAACTATAAACTTGTCTCTACTCCAAACTTTCCACAATCTTGATATTTACTGACATTATTTTAGCCACAGTTGAAATTTAGTACCCTAGAATGGCCAAAGCTTTTGTGAATTCATTCCAGGACAAAATGTGGCTCTTTTCCATGACTCTTTCTCTACTTGCCTTCTCCAGTAGAAGAAAGCTTTTAGCCCTTTGTATAACTGTAATACTTGTACTGTACTTCTTTTATGGTATTTAGTAGCTCGACTATGAATTGTATTTATTAGTATTCTTGATAATTCCATTATAAAGAGTCGAGATAAAAGGGATAGCATTCAAATTAAAATCATCTTCTTTTCTGTTTTCCCTTGAAATCAGCCCATATATACATTAATAATATATAATATTCCATAATATATATTATTGGATATATCTATATATCCTTAAGTAGATGGTAACATAAAAATAAATTTTAAAGCTGAGCTTCTGTTTGCCTTTTCTTTACATCCTTTTAATGTGACTAGAACCACGCTTTGTCAGTGATTGTATTTTTTACTACTATAATAACTACATCTTGCATTAAGCTACTTTTTGTTTGATTCCCAAACACTATTTTGATTTTTAATATAATTTAGTTGTTTTTATCTTCTAAAATATTATTTAGGTCCAAACTCTACAAATATCTCTTAATAGAGGAATTAAAGAGTCTCCATAAAATCCCCTTAACCTAATTCACAGATTTTTCTCCCAATATCTGATGGTTGGACCCATGCTGTGAACACATTGGCCTCCTCTCCAGTCCTCATGAGCACAGTGCCCTTTCCTGCCTCCTGCATTTGCTCGTGAATTTGTCAGTGGATGCAATTTCCATTTCTGCTTTTCTGAGAAACCTTTTTACACTGCTTCAATATAATGGGGCTTTGACTCAGCTCTGGCAGCGTTTTGTACTCTGCCCTAGGACTTACCACAGAGGGAATAGTGGATGCTCCTGCCTCATCCATTAAGTTACTAAGACAGGAATGGTTATGTTTTTATCCACTGACATGTCTAGAAGGAATACAATGCTAAATTGCTCACTGGTAAGACAAAAATATAGAATTACATATTTTTTAAAAAAATAACCACTGAAAGTCTTTATAGTATGTCTTAGTGGCATACAGGAAGAAGTAACTGTTTATTCAAGAAATTTGACTTAGTCTTACTAGAAGAGTGTCTGAATCACTTGAGTCATGACCCCGAACCTCCCTGCTCTCACCTCCCACTTCAGTGGCCTTGGAGCTCCTTTGCCCGAGCTCCCAGGTGAGTAACAGGCTACCTACTGCAGGAGGGGCAACTGCAGCACTTCTTACCTTCCCCAACTGCCAGGTTTCAGAGGTTCTGTTCTGCCAAGTACAGCTGAGACACAGGGCCACCTATCTTTCCTCCATTCATTTTACGTGAGACCAGACGCTATCCCAGACATTCCTGTCCCAGAGTAGTGTGGCCCAGTTGCCCTAGCTCCAGCTTATTCTTAAGGCTCCAAGGCAGGAAAGTGCTGGCAGAAGGGCATAATGAAGCAGAGCAGCTCATGTCAGAGGCCCGCAAACAGCAGAACAGCACCAGAAAGCAAGTGGCAACAGACAGAGATGGACCCCCAATCCCACTTCCACGACCCGCCAGGCACACCCAGAAGCGTGTTGCATCAAACCTTGAGTGCACATAAAACCAGTGAGCTTGACCCTGCACCCTGACCGTCACACACGGGAAGGAAGGAGATTTGAAGAGCACTCTCTTAAAGTTTTCCCTAACTTCAATGGCTTTACTAAAACCTTGAATGTTATTTATTAACATATCTTATTCTAAGGGATACAAAGTTTTATGAGAAAGCTACATAATTGTTTTTGTTTTATTTCTCTTTTAATATTTGAGACTTCTTTCCATTTATTATACTTCTATTGTTCCAAAGAAATAGTATGATGGCCCACACATCAAAATGCAAGTTGGGAAAGAGTTTTATCATTTAATCTCTTCTGTAAGTAACACCTTCACAAGTAACATAGAAAATGATTACTTTATGGTGTTTTCTCCTAGTATTTTTCAGAAGTTTATTATATATTTTCTCTTCCTACTACTGTAATCTACTTGTTTTCAGGGAGAGAAAATAAAAAGCATTAGAGTAGAAATGCTCTGATATTATAATTATTTATGATAAAGATGGAATAGTAAGATCAGAATGAATGACATTTATCACATAGGCGATACATTGAAAGGCTTTACTGAAGTAGGAAATCAAAGCTGAATTGATTCTTACAAAATATGGAATATTATGAACAAAATTGTATATAAATTTTTGTCAGAGTAACAGGCAAATGGTCATATGTGAATTGTGTATTATAAGAAAGCAGTATTACTCTAAATGTGCACTTGTAGCATTAAATCATCTTCCCACTAGGGCAATATATTATAACCCTGTTCATATAATAAAATATTGATTTAATAAATTACTGATATCCCCAGTGGCTCTAAAAATACTATGATTTAAGTAAACCAAAGACAAATTATCAAAATATCCAAATGTGACTAAAATATAAAACAAGAAATTTCTTTCAGTTCTTACACACTAACCTGAAAATTTGCCCAACAAATGGTCCATAATACAGGCTAATGACAAAATCTCAAAGGACATTGTATTAGCTCATTTTCTAAAAGCACCCAATGCTAGATACTTTATGAAGAACAGAGGTCAGCACACATGTCTGAGGCTAAATGTTCAAGATTGTGCCATCCTGCCTGCTTGGCTCTGGTGAGGACCTCATGGCAGATGATGCTGGTATGCCCTGAGGGCGTGCAGCAGAGACCACGTGGTGAGACAGGAGGACAGAAAGATTTAAGGGATAGTTATGTTCTTTTTATAACCACCTGCTCTCTCAGGAATAAATCGGGGGCTTGCAAATTGACCCATATTGATCTCTTTCCAACATGTGCCCTGAGAAGTAATTACTTTTACAGGACCTCACCAATTAAAGGTCTGCTGCTGCTGGACACTGTATCCCTACCAGAACATGAAACTACGAGGAACACACTGAAACCACATAAATATAAGACCGAAAGGGGTTTGTTTACCATTTGGATGACAAGTAAGTTTGCAAAGGTTGAGAAGCCACAGATCAGTGTAACTCCAAGCTATACACAAAGTCTGTGGGAAGTGGTCTTTGATTAAGACCTCAAGGACAAGCAGCCTCCCAACATGTAGGGAAAAGTAAATGTGGGAATAAATGTGTTGTACAAGAAGAGCAACAAAATAAGAAACCTGAGATGAACACTTTTCAAATAACAATGAAATATGTTTAGGAAATATGTATAAAGGGAAGTAATACAGTGCACATTAAACATTGGCTTTATGAATGTAATTTTCCCATTTGAAAATGATATAGGAATGGAATTTTGAAAATTAATAGCCTTGTAGCATACAATAGTATATTTAACAATTAACGTAACTAAATATGGGGGAATGCCTCATGTGTCAATGTACATTTCATCCAGCAAGCAAATCTTAAAGGACTAGAATTCTAAAGAGAATGAAGATTGGGCCTTGGGATGTAGCTCAGCGGCACAGTGCCTGCTTGGCAAGTGCAAGGTCCTGAGTTCAATTCCCGGGCCAAAAAAAGAGAATGAAGATAATACATTTCTCCCAAAAGATCAATAAGTCAAAAGAATATAGTTTTAGTATTCTTGCCAGTTAGTAATTTATTTTTAATCCTTTTAAACATAAAGACATATATTGTTGGTATAGTAAAGTAAAATCAATAATGGCTTTCAGTATATTTTCCTATCAGAGTGAACATTCCAGTTACAACTATAGATATATAACTGCTGCATATGATACAACTTTTATATCACCAAATATAATAAATTAGATGAATAAGCAAGTTTATTAAAAAGTAAAACTAATAAAATATGACACAAGATGAATTGATGATAATAATATGAATATTCAAATGCATAGTAAATTTAAGTTATGATAAAAATCATTTCACCATGAAATTCTCATGCTCTGATATTGTGACTAATAAATTCTACTAAATATTCAAGGAAAAATATAAGACAACCCTTGTAGAAGTATAAAGGTAGTTAACATTTTCATTTTGTGAACTTAGCCTGTCCTTAATAATGAAACTGAAGAAAAATTATAAAATGAGAGTAATATGGATAAATGTCCTTCATGAACATTGGTTCCTACTGTATTTCCTTAACAGAACATAAGTAAATAAATCCCAGAAAAACAAAAAAGGTCATACTACAAAACCAAATTTGGATGAAAATTTCAACAATATAAATCACCATCTTAAGAAATTTCACAAAGGCAAAAACATCGAATTTTTTTTTTTATAATTTTAATAGATTCAGCAAAGTTGTCTAACTACCTCATGATAAAAGCTCTCTGAAAACTAAGAATACACAGTTCTCCTGAAGTTTTTTTTTATATTTTGTGTTGAAATACTCAATTTTCTCTTAAAATCAAGTCAGACATGACTAATGTTATATGCATTTATTATTGTTCAGAAAGTCTTAGCTAGTAAAATAGGGGGAAAATAAGCAAAATTCATAGAGGTTGGTGGTACAAAATTAAACTTCCATCTACTTTCACATACTTTGTAACAGTAAAAGTCTAAGCTTGGGTTTTAAGTATCTCCTTACTTCCTGTGAAATTTTTTGGTCAAGAAGTTAATACCCACCATTTGATCAGGGTGGAAGGCACTGAGCTACCCCACACCCTCAGTTCTGCAGATAGCACTTACACAGGGGACTGGTGTGGTGACTCCGCTGACAGCCAGATCTGAGTCTGCATCCTGGCTCTGCCACTTAGAGGTTAAGTCTGGTCTGACTTAACCTCTCTCTGAGGCCTAGAGCTCTCCACTCTAAAATGGGGCAGCGGTACAATCCTTACCCCGTGTGCGCCTCGGGATTAGAAGCATGAGGAGGGCTTAGCCCAGCGTGTGGCACTTGTGTGGCTCCCCAGGCGCTGCCGTCATCATCCAGAGATGAGCTGAGGAGCAGGCTGTCTTCTGCAGGTTGGGACCCCTCCAAGGAGTACCCACTGCGGTGCCAAGGACACAGGGCGTTCTAGCTGACCCTGAAGCAGTAAGTGTTGCTGGTGACCCCAGCTGGAGGAGTTTTCTGTCTTTGACTTCAGAGGTGCTGAGCAGAGGGCTGTGTCTTGCAGTTAGAAATTAGGAAGAGAAGTGAGTAAGTGTCTCGGCCTAGGCCATTGAGTCTTTCCAGTTTCTGTTGTTGTAACAGGCTTTACAGGTGAAACCCTGCCCACCACAGTCCTCGGTTTTAATGAGTTAAATGTTTTCAAGTAACATAGCCATTGAGGACTCTGAATCTCACTGGCTAGATAACTGAATGTTAATTAAATTCTTTGATTCTTTCCTAATCCATCAAAACAGGGGCAATAGTTTGAAAGATAAGAAAATTGAAAATTCCTGTTTGTAATTTCCCACATTTTTCCACTATTTTCACAATTTGCAATGGTGCATTCAAAGGGTACAAAGAGAGAAAGAGAGGGGAGAGAGGGAAGGGGGGAAGGAGGAGAGAGGGAGAGGAAAGCGAGAAAGAGAGAATACAAGGTGCCTGTTATAAAATGACAGATCATACTTTAATTTAGGAGGCTTATAAGATAAAACAAAGGTCATACTAGATAGTATAAATGTTTTGTTAATTTAAATGACCAGCGTTCTGTTTATCTATTGGTGCATAATAAGCCATTGCTACAACTCAATAGCTTTAAAAAATATTTATTTTGCTCATGGGTCTATGACTTGTCAGGTCCTGGCAGGGATGGCTTGTATCTATTCCATTTTGCAGCTGGAAAGCTTCAGGACAAAATCATTTGATGATCATTCACTCACATTTGGGTAGTTGATGCTAGATGCCAGAAGGGCACTCAGCTGGGCTATGGACCATGTTCATATTCTGTGTGACTGTTGATTACTTCACATCACGGTGAATGCTCCTCAGGGTAAATGTTCTGAGAAAGTGAAAACTGTACCACTTTTTCTAATGACTCTTAGAAGTCATGCAGCATTTTGTCAATGCACAACCACACTTTTCTATTCATTAAGACATTTACTCAAATAAGCCTATATTGAAGGTGAATAGAATTAGATTCAAACTTTTGATGGAATGCCCATCCACACATCTGTTTCCATGATTAAAAACCATGAAAGGCTGCCATCTGCTTTACTGGGGCTGCTTTATAAGGGCACTAACTACATTCACAATGAATCTAACCTCACCACCTAATCAGCTCGCTGAGGCCTCATCCTCGTATCTCATATTGGCTGGTATGGGTGGATTTCAACATATGACTTAATGGGGGCTGTAAACCATCAAATGATAAAAGAATGCTTGTCAACAAGTTTAGCAATAAGTTCAAGATGTAGTTGTTCTATGAAAAGGAGGAACTAACCTTCATAGGTTGAGATAGAAAATGAGAACCACAAAGCAATAGTTTACTGTAGTCTTTCAAGATTATATTCAAAGGTTATCATATTTTGGGCAATTTCTGCCATGCAAAATATGCCACAAATCTCTGGAGATAACGCATGTTCTAAGGCAGTATTCATTTTAGGCCTCAGGAGCAGCCCAAAATTGCTGAGTAATCAACCCACCCCTTTGCCTGAAATTACATGAATAATCTTATTTTTACAAATGGGTAAAATATGTTTCGAGTTCTTTTCTGTATCTTGAATCAATGTGACCATGCATGCAATTGCAAAACAAAGAATAATTATTCAACGTCTTTATTCTTCCAAAGAGCAGATATCTTGTTTATTGAATTGTTTTATGATGAAATTTCATAATTGCACGAAATTCAATTAAGTTTTCAGGCCCCTTGGAAATCATTTAAATCAATGTCTTGGTTAGTTTTTTCTCATTGCTGAGACAAAATACCCAATGCCCAAAATGAAGGAAGGAAAGGTTTATTTAGCTTTCAGTTTGTAGAGGTTTCAGTACATGGCTGGTTCTGAGGCAGAGTGGCACATGGCAGAGGGCAAACGTTCATGGCAGCAAACAACCAGCAAATGGGAGGAATAGGGGCAAGCAGCCTCTTTCTCTTACCTTGTAAACAGCCTACCCCCACCCAGGGGCAGTGTAGCTCTCACACAGCCTCCATGCCTTCCTCTTCCACAGGCTCAGGATGTTTGCAAAGTAAGCACTCTGGCCAAACCTCTACACTCCCCAAGTTGACAAAATATATCAACCATAACAATCAGTGTAGTAATGTGCTTCTCAGAGAATTAATGTTAGTTCTCAAACGCTTTTTCTTTAATAAAATGCAAATTCAGATTAGCCTGAAAAAAGAGTTTTTTTCTGTTCCATCCTCTATAGAAACAAATATTCTGGGAGCAGTAATTATCTACCTAATTGAATGACCTTTTTCTCTTTGGGGATTAGGCGACAATAATCACTGTAGCTATATGTGGGCGTGCACACAGAATGCCAGCATGCTGACAATGTCCTGCATTGTCCCTGGGGCTCAGTGGAGTATTCTGTCTAAACTGAGTTGTCTACACCATCTTGGATAAAGATATTGGTGGGTAAAACTAATGGTAAATTCCCACAGGGGCGTAAAATGGAACCACTTAGTGACAGAAGGAAAATGAAAGCCACACCTGAAGTAGGCAAGAGTCTCAGAGAAAAGACAGAACGAAGGGGAAGCCTGCAGTTGGGGAATAGGTGAAAGAGCAAGAAATAATCAACTGGAAAAGGAATTTAAATGTGAAGCAGATTTGTTCGATTGTAATGGAGAAATAAGAGAAAAGATTGAACATGGAATGAAAGGGAAATACATAATATCTTACAAATAAAAAAGGAAAATTCATATTGTACCAGTTAACTTTATGTTGCTGGGGCAAAAATATTGACACATGAAATTTAAAGAAGGAGTTCCCCCTATTAAAAAAAGATAAAATGGAAGCAAACTTTGTAAATAGGAACAGGAAAAGGGGCTTGAAAGGAGAAGAGGAGATTGGGGAAAAAATGAGGCCTCAAAATATATCATGTATAGGTACAAATTTCCTATAATAAATATGGTCATTACATTTATCCAGAAGGTACTAATAAATTTAATTAAAAAAGAAGAAGAAATGAATGGCTCAGTTTGGCTTATGGTTCCAGAGATTTCCATCCACAGTTGGCTGCTCTATCACGGCAGTGAGACGCATCATGGCAGCCAAGTAGCCAGCAGGGAAAGAACCACAGAGGAGAGGATCAGGGGCCAGATGGCCTTTTCCCAAGGTCACACCCTAAGGATCCATTCAGCTCTGCAAATAGCCACAGAAACCTAGAGGTGTACTGTGGTGATTTCTTGATTTCTTTCCCAATTCAGTCCAAACTGACAGTCAAGATTAATCATCACACATGTGAAAATAGTATTTCTTAATAATGTAAAAAATAATTCTTAACAAAGACAGAAAATGCCAACTATATTATTTCAGTTCTCTGCTTTAGAATATATAGTATATGAAATAACCTTTAGCTTCCAAAAAGCTCAGTGACACTGAATATGTCTCTGTGTCTTTATGGAAATGTTTACTGCCCAAGCTCATCCTCTTCCCCTCCCTTCCCCCTTCCATGCCACTTTCTCCTCCCACAGACAGACAGACAGGCACACAGACACACAAACTCACTGGTGTACAATCTATACTTCTTGGAGTGAAACACTCTTCAGTGTTCCTTTCTGTAATGGTTAATTTTATACATCAACTTGACTAGTCTAAGGGATTCCCACAAAGCTAGTAAAGTATTATTCCTGGGTATGGCTGTGAGGAATTCCCAGAAAAGTCAGAATTTGAATATACAGACTGAAGAAAGAAGACCCCACCTCACCTGTGTAGGCAGCAATCATCCAGTCCTTTGGAGGACTGAACAGAACACACTCCCAAAATTTAAAAAAGCCGCTCTCCCCTCTCTGCTCCCTACTCGTGCCCTCTGCCCTCTCCCCTGTCCTCTCCCTACCTTCTCCTTCTCCTCCCCCCTCCTTCCCCTCCTCCTCCTCTCTCTTGAGCTGGGATATCTTTTTTCTTCTACCTCAGGCATGCTTCACACTCTGGTACCTACAGCAACTCATACCGGCCTCAATTCTCGGCTTCAGAATCATACCATCAGCTCCTTTGGTTCTGGTATCTTAGACTCATACTGAGTTACACAACTGTCCTGTGTTTCTTTTTCTAATTTGAAAGTGGAAGTAGAACGGTGAAAATTGAATGAGTAATTGGCCATCCGTGCAAATAATTAGAAGCTTGACTACAAAAATGTGTGCCATTTTGAGATTTTTCAATGTATTTTAATGTCTCAGATTCTTTATTGATTTTCTATAAGCAAGAATGGGTATGAAGAAGATAGAAACATTGAGTCCTTTCATTAAGTTCACCTGTAAGTTTTAATAAGTAGCCCATCTGATGCCTACATTAGTGTCCTGTGATTTTGTTCCTTGTGAGTCCTACTTGGTTCGATCATCTTTGAAGCACCTACAAGCTAAACATCAAACCTGCTGGGGCCGCATCTGTTTTGGCTGGGGGTCCTCTCTGGCTCATCACTCTCCAGTGCCATCGATGACCTTATTTCCCATGTGTTTGAAATACATGCCAGTGTGCTCCACAAAACCTACTATGTAAAAGCATTCCCGTTTCCACTGGCATTACCTCTGCATTCACCATTCTTATAGTGTTTTCAAAGATTTTCTAATCTTTATGACTTTATAATTTTAGAAATGAATGTGAAAAGAAGGTCCCTGAAAAACTGGGTGTGTGTAGCAATTTACTGAAACACTTTGGGCTGCATACTTTATGTAGTAGTCCAATTATCCTAACAGTCTTGTATAATGGCTATTATTATTGATACATAAAAATTTACAAATTAAAAAAAAGAAAATGTTAGCATAATTGAGAAGTATAGCCATTTTACAAATGTGTGCATTTACCAATTACATGTATGTAAGTGTGTATGTATGTATTTGTACATAGTGATAAAAAGATTTGTTCCAATATATTTCTAATAAATTATCTATTTCAGTTGAATTCTAATCTTAGGTAGCTTATTTGTTTAATAGTTTTCTAACCATTCACTTGTGATCTTTCTTTATATTTAAATATAGCACTTAATAGACATATTTTTAAATGTTTAATATTTGAAAGTGTAGGATTATTTTGGGGAAACTAAAATTATTAAATTTGTTAATGATGACGTGCCTAATAATTTGTTTAAAGGTATAAGGTTTCAAGAAGCTTTCTAGAACACTTATACTTTTACTAATATGGCTTTTACTAACTATTTTTAAACTGAGTGAGATTATACTTTAAATAAAATAAATATACTTGAAATAAATATTTTTTTTTTTTTGCAGTACTGGGGATTAAACTCAGGACCTTGCGCTTGCCAGGCAGGCACTTATTCCACTGAGCTGTATCCCCAGCCCTAAATAAATATTTAAATAAAATAAATAAATAGATAAATAGATTTAATCTTCTTTGTAAGTTAATTCTGCCAACAGTACAATTTTTAAAAATGTGTACATTATATAGAAATTCATTTAGTGGGTTAAAGTTCATTTTAGAGAAAATTGAAAGGTTAGAGAAATAATTTTGAATTGAATTTTATTAATAAGTTTACTGGATGTAAGTATGTGAATCGATTTGGGAGTCTTTGAATATATCAACTTCACAAAGTTGTTTTACTTAGTGGACCACTTATTACAGAACAAAACATAAAATCTATTACATTTATTGAACCATTAAATGAGAGCCTTATATGCCAGGACAATTAGTAGGACTTCCAGGAATATGATGTACATGGGAGTGGAAAATACTGTAAACAAACAGAAAAAACTTAATACGATTAAGTGCCCAGTTCTGCGTCTGTTTGTTGGGGTCAGTGGAGATGCAGAAATTTTTTGCATTTATTTTCTCATTTTTTTCCATCATAATTCATGTGTGGTTGCCATCTTTGAATGATGCTGATTAGCAATAAATAAAAGCTTTATAACCACCTTCTTCAACAATACCACTACTAAATTATGTGTTGAGTTTGTCGATTTCGTATTTATCACTATTGTTCTCGGGGACTACAGCATGTGAGGGTGCAATAACTTTCAAGCATCTGCCTCCTCGCAGCACAAGCACTGGTCTGGGTGGATCAGCAACAAAGATCCTGTGGGAACAAGTTGGAAACAACACTTTTGGTGGACAGCATCCCATGTGCTCTTTCCAAGAGCTGCTCTTGGAGGAAGTTAACATTAAACAATGTTAGCCAGATAGGAACATTCCAGCAATGTACTCTTACTGCTTTTTTTTTTAAATTGCGGGAGTAAGGTCTGAAATTTAATATTTCGCAAAGGGAATTTAGACAGCTGATTGAGCTATTTGTGCTCTATGGGGGCGGGGTATCTTTCCCCTCCTCCCCTGCCCTCCCTTTCGTCCCCTACCCTCCTCTTCTCCCCTCTCACCCTCTCCCCATCCTCTCTTCTGTCTTCATTTTTCACTAGGAAAAAAATCCTTTCCTAATACGATTTTACTATTTTATAAATCATAATAATGGCTTCCGGTTCTCATGTAAGTTTCATCATAGAAATTTCTCAGGGAACTGTCTATGAAAATCAGTGAATACAGAAGTCTACAGAAAAGCAGTGGCAGAGCTATCATGAACAAAAGTGTGCCACAGTCACACCTAGACCAAACAGCCAGGTGTCTAAGCCTTTGTGTCTTCAAGAAGTCACACAAAATGCTCGCACCCACTTCCCTAGTGACAGACTAACACTCAAGCATGAAACAGAACAGGGAGCAAATGTTTATGATTTCAACAGTAAACTGGTAAGACTTTTATAAGTATTCACAAACTGGAAAACTCAGATAGGTAGTTAATAGATATTATCTACATGTGATATATATATATATATATATATATATATATATATATATATATGTTACCTAACTATGGGTGTTATCTGGACAGTGTACATCAATCTAAATGCTTATGAGTATGTATGTAACATACATTTAATTTATACATAACATGAATAATGTACATTATATAGCATCTACATGTTACAGAATATTTTGCATGGATAACTATAAAGAATTTAAAAATTTGTGGTAAAGAAATTGTATATGTAATGTGTATGGACTTTCAATATCATCCTTGAGGCATATAAAAATATTTTACATTTTACAAAAATGTAATATTTTAAGTCATTTCATTAAGGGATCTAAGCCTTTTTCCAATGAAAGAGATTTGATGTGATACATCACAGATTGATTTTATGTGATACATCACAGATTGATTTTATCAAATTTATTTATCTCTCAGTCAATTTAGGTTTTTTAACTCAACCAGTTTAAAGTTCTACCACTCTCTTCCCTCTTCCATCTTCCCATGCTCCCACAGAGCAGACTTCATGCCTGGGCCACAGATCCTGGCAGTGTTTTGTCCCATGCAGGCCGCCAGGAGCAGTGCTCCTCAAATGGGAATTGATGTCAAAGCTCTCTGAAGGGCTGATTAGAACATGAAGTGCTGAGCCCAGACTTTCTGTTTCACAGAGTGTGGAGTGGAGTTTGAGAATCTGCCCCCTCAGACAGTGGAGTCTATGCTGGCTCTTCTGCTCTAGGGACTACACTTTGAGAACCACTGCAATGAGGTACACTTTGCATGTGTTGGTCTCGTCTCCACAGAACCTGTCAGTCCCACACCCACATCCCTTGTAGAAACATGGAAAAATTTCCTAGATTCTCTTTATTTCTGAGGATCTGGATAATACAAAAGACTGGCAGAGGTCCCCTCTTTTGGGCCATGTCTGGCCATCTGTTACAGTTTGAATTTAAAACGTCTCTCAAAAGCCCATGTTCTAGAGGATTGGTCATGAGTCTGCGCCACTATTATGAACGGTTGGAACCTTTAAGGAGGAAGTGAGGATTAGTTGAAGAAGGATAGGTCACTGGGGGCCCTTGGAGGGGACATGGGGACCCAGATCTCTCCTATCTGCCTGCCTTTCAAATATAGTGAGGCAAGTCTCTTTCTCACTCTCTTGCTCTCTCTCTCTTTCATAAGGTTTTGTCTCACCACTTTCCCAAAGCAATGGAACCAGCAGACCATAGCCTGAAACCTCTGAAACCATAGAACAAAATGAGCTCTTCTGGCTTATAAGTTGTTCATCTCAGATATTTAATCACAGCCGTGGAAAACTGATTAACATCCTTCCTGCTTATCCATTACTCCCCATCGTACTACAGATTTCAGCTTCACTAAAGAAATTTGACCCAAGTTCCATGCACATGTAGACTTGCCCTCCACCATTAAGATAGGCCTAAGGAACCTTTTCCTTCTCAGCTCCATCCACTGGCCTCTCCCAGAGCAAGGGACTGCAGCAGCTGACTCTTGCTCTCCTGGACTCCATGTCTTCTTCCCTTGAGCTCCATCCTCACTACAGAATCCTTCATTTTCCCATCATCACACACTATTTTCAAATGTATGTTCTAGTTTCTTCACACCCTTAGCATCTAGAAGTTTCAGAAATGTTTCTTGCAAGAAAAGTCTAATTATTAAACTGTTAAGTTATGCTTCAGATTTACAAGGTATTGTTTCTAAGGCCTATTTTATATATCAATCACCAAATTTTCATTTCTGAATTTTATTCTTTCTCCCCTTTTGAGATAATCAGTCTCAGGATAAGATATGATTTGAATTATCAAAAGGTCACAAGGGTAGAGAAGACATGAACTACTCAAAACACAGTTTAAAAAGTAAGTGAGCTCGTTCACATTTTGAAAATTTAACTTTTTAAGCTTACACTGATAGAATAACATGCTTACAATCTTTGTATTTTTGGTGAAAATACAGCATGTTGTACATTTAAATTGGAAAACAAAAATGGCTGGGTGAGGATATAGCTTGCCTAGGGTGTGCACTAAAAGAAAAAAGTAAAGTAAAAGACAATATTTCCATGAGGCAATTGTTAGATTTCTTTTGCCATTTTAAGAGTCATGTTCAAAAATCCTGACTATACAACAAGCAAATCTTTAAAGACAGTCACGTGGACACTCAGGTGGCTGTACCTGGCTCAGGCGGCCATGTTTGTCATACCTGAGAGGAGACTTCTCTTCTGATTCTCTCGATTCTGCCTTCAGAATCCTCTGTTTAGTCCCCAGATGAAGAGTCTTAGGAAACCAGGGACTGGAGGTTCCCATGCAAGTGCATTTCAGGGAAGCAAGCCCGAGCCTAGTAAGATTCTGATGTCTCTAGAAAGACAAACAATATCAACTGAGCACGAAACAGGCTGCAAATTAACATATATATTTACAAACATGTTGTGCAGTAAGAAAGACTGCCAATTCAGTGGAAAGAAAAACTTACACTACTCCATTCATATATAGGACAATAACGGACTAAAATTGTAAATGGACAGAGAAAAGAATGGGATAAGAAAGAAATCTTAAGGTTAGACATCTTCAAAGTGGCATCTGGTGGTAATTAAAGCTAAAACAGCATATTTTACTGTAAATGCTAATACATAAATATGTGTGTGCATGTTTTATTTATAAATGAGCTAATTCTTTTGTTCGTTTATATTAACAGCTATCACTCATTAAGTGCCTACCTCATGTTAAGCCTTCAATGAGATGATCTTAATATATTGTCTGTGAAGCAGAGATTATTAACCAAATTCTATAGATAAAGAAATAGACTCAGAAGGGTTAAAGGAACTTTTTGTTCAAAAGTGACTAAACTGAGGGAAGAGAGAAAGGAAAGAAAGGGAAATTATGTATGTATAAGGGGAAATTATGTATGTATGTATATATAGGACAGCTAACACAGTTGAACTGCTGACTTCTATTGCTGTGCTGAAAGGAACAGTTAATGATTAATTGCTTGATCAGTCTTGCACATCTTTATTTATTCTCCTGAGACACCACTTTGAAAATATCAATATGTAATACAGCAACCATTGTTAATTTCCTACTACTTGTCTGTAACTCTGTATTGCTTGTATTGTTCTTATGCTATTTTGTAAATGGATGTCTGTCTGTTAATATGTTTTCCTTCTTTTATTTTAAAATAAAAAAGTGACTAAGTATGAAATTAAAAGTGGGTTCTTCTAAATCTATATATTACATACTTTCATTATTCAGATTCTTTCATTTGTCTAAAGTTTTAAAATTAAAATACAGTATTCATTCAACTATCTGAAGTGCTAGTAGGCTGTCATGTGTGCATTTGAAGTAGTTTCTAGCTTGGCCAAGAGAAATGCTCAGTTATCCAGCCTGCTATGGAAAGAACACACAAAGTGAGAGCAATGTGGGTTCCAAGTAAAGAGAAACTAAACAGGGACTGCTGGAGATTGGATTAAGTGGCCAGGTTTAGGCTGTGTAAACTAAGGTCTGGATTTGATTTTAAATAAAACAGGGAGCCACTGGAATGTGCTCATCACAGGAGTGATGTGATCTAATCTAATCTATTAGAGAACGGCTGTGTCTAGTTCTGAAGAATGGAGTGAGACTGCAACTAGATGGCCCGGCGTGGAAGCTACGGCACTTTGAATGAGGCGCAACAGTGGCTTCTCTGTGGACTTCAGACAGAAGCTAAATAAGCTAAATGCATTTCCTGGAAGCAGAATCTTCAGGACTTGCTGGTAGTATTGTTAAAGTGAACCATAAGCAATTTTGATCGGATTACACTAATTATCTCACTGATAGTTGAACCCCAGGAATGCTCAAAGTTTAGCTAAGTAAGGAATGAGAAATGTATTTATTTTTAAGTAAAGGAGACACTTTAGCATATTTGAAAGGCAACTGGTGTCATGGTCTTATTCACTTCCCATTAACATGTGTCCAAAATGTTGGCTTCGGTTCACAGCAAAATGCTTTCGTGGGGGAGAGCTTTAAGCTGTGGAATCAACTTGTGTTCATCTTTGCATAAGCAGATAAAGACAGTATGATGTGTATATACAGTGGAACATTTTGCCATAAACTGTATGAAATTCTGTCATTCACAGTCACTTGGGTGAAACCAAAGGACATTATGTTAAGTGAGTCAGGTGCAGAAAGACAAATACCACACCTTATACATGGGAGGAAAAGTGAGCTTCACCATAGAAAGCAAAATAGTGTTTGTGAGAGGTGAAGGAGGAAGGAAGGGAGGGAGAATGGAAAGGTGGTTCATGGGTGCAGAGCTGTCATTGAATAGGAAGAATAATTTCTAGTGTTCCATAGCAGAATAGAGTAACTATGGTAGATAACAATTGAAAATGACAAAAAACTAGTAGAAAAGATTTTGAATGTCCCCATACTGACCTGATGGTTAACCTGATGTTAACCTGATGAGATTATTACACATTGTATTTATGTATTGAAATATCATACTACATTTCTTGTATAATTATTTTGCGTCAATTAACCATTTTTAAATGGAAAAAAGAGGGTTATAATTAAAGGAGATCCACAAATAACCTAAAATTTGCCTTTAAGAAAGAACAAAATGTAACACTGCTGCATTTTCAAATTTAACTACTAAATCAAAAAATATGACGTGAAGAAATATGAAAATATAACCCAAAACTAGGAGGAAAAGGATAAACATTGGGCACTTTTTTTTAAGAGGCAGGAGGAATCTGGATCCTGGCTAGAGGTAGAAAGATTAGCCTGAGATATTATATGGAAGATTCTCCCAACTTTTTAAGAATAAAGGGTACAGGACAAAACATAATTAAGTTCAGCTGGCATCAGTCTCTTGGATTCTGCATGACAGGCTATTTACTTTTCTATGAATGAGGTTTTTACTGGCAGTGGTTTGAATAATTGCCACAAGGATATAAAGAGAGAATGGGCTGGGAGCAAGGTAGAGTTGCCAGGAGACCTAGAGATTAGGAACATGAAAACACTGATCTGAAAATGTAGAGGCTTTTCCCAGGGTGGGCAAAGTAATTGTTGATAATCAGTTATCGCTCCAAGTTTATGAAACTCAAGTAACATTCTCAGATGATGCACTATCTAATCCTAAATCATATATTATACTATGTGTATCTTTTAAAAATCTTTTGTACTTTTATTAGTAGATGTTCATAGCACAAAATAATTAGTTATATTGGAGAATTTGGTACAGATGAGTAGCGCCTCTTAATTCTTCCTTCATCCCCTACTCTTTTCACGCCGTCCTGCTCCTGCCAGCTCTTTCTCTCCCGTCTACTGCCATTTCTTCTTCCTTTCCCTGTAACCACTTTTCTTCCTTTCCTTTTCCTTTCCTTTAATCTTTCGTTCCCATCCCCATTTGAAAAATATCTCCCTACTTCCCATTTTCCACCTTTCACTTTGATCATTATTTATATTTTGCATTTCTTAAATAAATGGTTATAATCTTATTACTAGCCCCATGATATTATCACTTAAATATGCAATGTTGTTGCGATAATTCAATAAAAATATTTTTTCTGGGTTTAGAATTTTGAAGGCTTCTATTTTATGGTATTGTATTTTAATCTGACTGATTTATTTTCTACATCGTTTTAACTGAGAATCTAAATCTCCTTGCAGTGTTTAAAATTTGTTAAGTATATGTTTTTGAAAACATCTGATAAAGCCTAACACTCATTCATGATAAGAAAAAAGAAAAACCTTAAAGAAAATTGGAATAGATGATCTTTATCTCAATCAGATAAAAGTCATCAGTGACAAAACAACAGCCATGATACTAAATAATCCGAAACTGAAGGCTTTCTCTCTAAAATGAGGGAGAACACAAGGATATCCACTATCACTGCTCCTGTTTGTTCTGGAAACATTACCCTGAGCAAATGGACATATGAAAGAAATGAGTTTGGACAGGGAAGGAAGAAGTTAAAATGTCGTTATTTGCAAATGATGTGATATTCTACATAGAAGACCCCAAACACTCCACCAAAAGACTCCTAGAGTTAATAAGCAAATTCAGTAGCGTAGCTTATACAAAGTCAATACCCAAAAATCAATAACATTCCTGTACATAAATAAAACACTGAGAGAAATTAGGGAAACCACTCCATTCACAGTAATGTCCAAAAATGAAGCACTTTGGGATTAAACCAAGGAATGAAATAAAACACCTTTACATTTTAAACTACAGTAAACCACACCCTTACTTCTGAAACATAAGCTCAAAGGGAATATCAGAAATGAAAAGACATCCCTTGCTCACGGGTAAAAACAATCAACTAGTGAAACTGGCTATACTTGCAAAATTCTTATATAGACTTAATGCAATCCTGGTCAAAATACCAATAGCATAACTCACAGAATTAGAGAAAATAATCCTAAAATTTCTTTGTACTCAAAAGAGACTAGAATAACAAAAAGCAATTCTTGGCAACAAAAGTAAGGTAGAGAGCATGACAATCCCTGACTGGAAATTATACTACAAAGCTACCATGATAAAAGAAAAAAACAGCATAGTGCTGTCAGAAAAACAGACCCGAGGATTAATGGAACTGATCTGAAGATTCAGAAAAACCTACAAACACACTCAGCCAACTTGTCCTTGTCAAGCAGACCAAATGCATTTACTAGAAGACAGAAAACCTCTTTAATAAATAGTGCTGGAGAAATGGCTTTCCACTTGCCAAAGTAGACCCATATATCTTACCATGCACTAAACTAAAATTGAAATGGATCAAAGATCTAAATATTAAAACAGAAACACTAAATCTACTGTAAGACAGAAAAAGTAGAACTCTTGAAGATATTGATAACAGGCAGACTTTACAAACAAATCCCTGATCACACAGGAAATATCACAAAGAATCAACTATGATCTCATCTTATTAAAAGCTTCTGAGCAGCAAAAGCCACCACCAGAATGAAGGGAAAACACACAGAATGAGAAAAAAATTTGCCAGCTGTTCCTCAGACAAAGGACTAGTATCTAGAACATATAAAGAACTCAAAACCAATCAGACCCCCTAAATTTAAAGACCCAATCCAAAAATGGAAATACATGAAAACATGTTGAACATCACTGGTCAATGAGATATGCAAAGTAAAACAATGCTGAGATTCCATTTCACTCCAGAAAGTATGTATATTATCAATGAGTTGACCAATAAAAAGTGCTGGCAGGGGTGTGGGGGAAAGGAACACTCCTCTATTCCTGGTAGGAGGTTATATTGGTACAACCACTATGGAAATGAGTATGAAGATTCCTCAAAAAACTAAAAGTAATAGTTCTATTTGACCCAGCTATTCCCCTTCTCAGTATCTCCTGAAAGAATTAAAAGCATCGTACCACAGTGATATATGCACACCGACGTGCAGCATGGTTTGTAATAGCTAAATCTCAAAAACAACCCAAATACCGACAAACTGATGAATAGATAAAGATGTGGAGTTTTTATACAACACAGTACTGCTCTACCATAAAGAAGGGTAAATTTGAGCTATTTCTAGGTAAATGGATATACCTTGAGACCATACTTTTAAGTGAAATAAATCATTTAAATAACACATTGTTTCTCTGATGTGAAAAACTGAAAGGATAAATAAGGGCTAAAATATATAGCAGATACTGGGAACTGGGAAGAAAATGTTCAAATAAGAAATGGAACAAAGGAAGGGGAAAGTAAAAGGAAGGATGGGAAAAGGAAAACAATGAGAAAAGATGAAAACAAATTTTGTAAATAAGGGGGAAAAGAGGGCTTGAAGGGAGGCCAGGAATTGCAAAACTAACAGAAGCACAATACATTACATACAGGTACAAATGCACTATGATGAATGCTACCATAATGTATCTCTGAAATGTACCAATAAAATTAATTTCTAAAAGATAAGTGTATACTTTTAGTAAAAGTATTTTATCAGTTATTAAAGTGTGAATATGGCCATCTACTTAAGTTCATTATTTCTTGGTGACTGATATTTACACTTTTGCAATACTAATGTGACAGTAGCATAATCGTCTGTAGAAAATCTTCATCAATGCGAAAAACTAACAATGAATTTC
The DNA here is from genome assembly GCA_004027595.1 of Dinomys branickii. Taxonomy (NCBI): domain Eukaryota; kingdom Metazoa; phylum Chordata; class Mammalia; order Rodentia; family Dinomyidae; genus Dinomys; species Dinomys branickii. The sequence continues at coordinate 62,919 of PVLD010009644.1, forward strand.
ATATTTTTTAAATTTATTATAAAAATAAAAGAAGGAAGACATACTAACAGACATCCATTTATAAAATAGCATAAGAACAATACAAGCATTATGGAGTTGCAGACAAGTAGTAGGAAATTAACAATGGTTTTTGTATTACGTATTGATATTTTCAAAGTGGTTTCTCAGGAGAACAAATAAAGACATGCAAGACTGATCAAATAATTAATCATTAACTGCTTCTTTCAGTAAAGCGATAGAAGTCAGTAGTTCAACTATGTTAGCTATCCTGTATATACATACATACACAGTTTCCCTTTATACATACATAATTTCCCTTTCTTTCCTTCCTCTTTTCACTCACCCCAGTTGTTCTTTCCTTTTGAGCATGTTCCTTTCATTTCACAGTATCTGTCCTACCTCCTAATTCTTATTCACTCTTTCAGGTTCTTACACTAGTGACATAATATGATGCTTACACACAGAAGTCTTGTTTATTTCACTCATAAGTTTGGTCTCTAGTTGTGACCATTTATCTGTAAAAGCCTCGAGTTTATCTTCCTTCAGAGCTGAGTAATATTCTGTTATATAGAAGTACCACAATTTTTTTATCCATTCATCAGTGGACGGACATTTGTGTTGCTTTCACAATTTAGCAATTACAAATTGCACTGCTATAAACATGGGAGTACATATATTGCTGTGATATGATGTTTTCAGATCTTCTAGGAAAATACCCAGAAGGGGAATGGCTGGGTTGAATGGGACCTCCAGACCTTGCTGCTGAGGAATCTCCAAACTGATTTCTACAGTGGTTTCACCAATCTACACTCCCACCAGCAGTGGAGAAGAGTTCCTATTTCTCCACAGCCTCACCAGCATTTGTTATTGGTTGATTTCTTAATGATAACCATTCTTGCCAGGCTGAGGTGAAATATCAGGGTTGTTTTAATTTGCATTTCTCAAATGACTAATGATGTTGAACATTTTTAAATGTATTTATTTGCCATTTGTATTTCTTTATCTGAGAAGTGTGTGTTCATCTCAGATGCCCATTTTTGGATTGGGTCTTTGAATTTGGAGTGGCTGATTTTTTAAATCATATGTTCTAGATAGAAGATCTTTGTCCAAGGGATAGTCAGCTAAAATTTTCTCCCAATTTGTGGGTTTTCATTTTACTCTGCTGGTTATTTCTTTAGATGTGCAGAATCTTTTCAGTAGGATGAGATCCCAGTTGTTGATTCTTTGAAGTATTTCCAGTGTGGTTGGGTTTTGTTCATGAACTCTCTGCCTACTCCTGTCTTCAAGATTTTTACCTACTTTTTCTTCCTATAAATTTAGTGTTTCTGTTTTAATATTGATATCTGTGACTCATTTTGACTTAAATTTGGTGCATGGTGATAAACTTGGGTCTATTTTCAGTCTTTGGCAGGTGGCAAGCCAATTTTTCCAGCACCACTTATTAAAGAGGCTACCATTTTTCCAGCTAGTTTGTTTGGGCCCTTTATCATAGATTAGGTGGCTGAGTGTGTTTGTGGTTGTGTATGCATCTTCCAGTTTGTTCCATTGATCCTCCAGTCTGTTTTAACCAGTACTAGGTTGATTTTATTACAGTAGCTTTGTAGTATAATTTCAGGTCAGGGATTGAGCTTCCACCTGACTTGTCTTTGTTAACCAGAATTGCTTTTGCTATTCTGGGTCTCTTCTGGTTCCAGATGAATTTAAGGAATGTTTTCTCTAGACCTGTGAGATATTCCAATGGTAGTTTAATGGGAATTGCATTGAATCTGTACAATTTCGGTAGTATGGCCATTTCCATAATGTTGGTTCTTCCTATCCATGAACAAGGAATGTTTTTCCATTCATTGAAATCCTCTTTGATCTCTTTTTACAGAGTACTGTAATTTTCATTGAATAGATCTTTTACTTCTTTTGTTAGATTGATTCCTACATATTTCAATTTCTTGGATGCTATTGTGAAAGGTATGGTTTTCTTAATTTCTCTCTGTTTGTTGTTTGTGTATAAGAATGCCATTGATTACTGGGTGTTGACTTTGTATCAATCCACACTACTGAATTTGTTGATTAATTCAGGGAGTCTTTTTGTGTAGTTTTGGGGATTTCCATGTGAAGTATCATGTTATCTGCAAATAGTGATAATCTCACGTCTTTCATTCCTATCCTTATTCCTTTTATTTCTCTCTCTTGTCTAATTGCTCTGGCTAATGCTTCCAGAACTATGTTGAATAGAAATGGTGACAGTGGACATCCTTGTCTTATTCCTGATTTTAAAGTAAAAGCTTTCACTCTGTGTGCCTGGTGTGGACAGGAGATCCTCACTGAGAAGGTCTACAAACTGCTCCTACCTGGGTTTGCATGTGGGCCCTCCCTGTGCATGGCCAGCACTGAATGAGGTTTGAGTGTGCGCACTCCATGAGCTACTGACACTGTAGTTTGGGCCTGGGCTTCATTTGCACCCTGCCCTCCAGGAGGTTACATTACAGGCAGTCTGTGATAGCTGTTGGTGCAGCCCGTGTCTGGATCCCATGCGTGTCTTGAAATGACTGGATACAGAATCAGGTGATCCACAAACTGTTGACCCTGCAGTTCGTGTCTGGATTTTCCCTGTATCCTAAACTGCCTGGGGTCACAGGACCCCTGGTCTGGGATTGCGCCACCAGTGCAAGAGGATTCTGGGTCATACACATGCCGTGAACTTTGAGGGGTTGCTGGAAAAATCCACCTGCCATCAACTAACATCACAGTTTGTGTCTGAGACCTAGGAGAACTAGGTACACTTCACCATCTACTGGAAAACCTCAGTCTAAGCAGTGCACTTCAATGGACACTGAGGAGCAGGCCTGCCATCCAGGAAACCTGGGGCCACTAGCGACCTTTGTTGTACTGCCAGAGAAGAGGGATACTGAGTGTTCTGCCTCTGGCATCAAACATGACAAGACGAAGGCTAAAATGAAATCTCAGAACTCCACCTCACTCAGAACAATATTCTATAAATATTATTTTTATGTCATTTATGTCACCTCCTGCTGTTTCTTTAACTCCTATTAGTCTGACATTATTTCTCTTTGTCTCACCTTGCAGCTGTTGGATTGATTTTTCCTGGATCCTTGTTGATTTTAAAAGATCCTTCCTTTCACAATCACTAGCTGCTATGCTGTCTTCAGGATCTGAAATTCTATCTTTGGCTTCATTCAAGCAGTTTTGCAAGCTTTTAATGGAAGTTTGAATTTCCTGGAAATCTCTTTGAGTCTGTTTCATGTGTTCTAACTCATTCCTATATTGCTTATGTAACATTTCCATCCATTGCCTATGTTCTTCTACTTTTTATCTATTTCTTCTCTAGATGTGCTGAGCATTTCTTTCATTATTACTGTCATTTCACTTTTTGCCTGAGAGATTATTTCTGATCTGATTTCTTCTATGACCTGATGGAGTTGTTTCTTTACTTTCATTGCAATCATTTCAGCAATTTCAGATATGTGTTTACCAAGTTCTCCTATGTCGATGTCTCCTGGACTTGTTCTGAGTGGGGTGGATATCTGAAATTGTGTAGTAGTCCTCTGCCTTGTCATGTTTGATGCTAGAGGCAGAGTGCTTAAGCTCTCTCTTCTCTGGCTCCTCAGCAAAGGTCATTAGTGGACCTAGTTTTCCTGGTGGTCATGCGTGCCCCTCATCGTCTGCTGAGATGCTTTGCTTATTCTGGGTTCTTCTGGTAGATGGTGAAGTAAACGATTCTCCCAGGTCTCAGATGTCAGTTGATGGCAGACTGCCTGATGCAGTGGCCCCTTCCAGCTCAGGGCATGCATATGACTCAGAAGTGGGCTGCTCTGGTGGCACAACCATGGATCAGTCATCCTGTGACCCCACGCAGTTCAGAGTGTAGGCAAAACATAGATATGAATTGCAAGGTCAATAGTTTGTGATGCACCTGATTCCATGACTCCAGGCATCTCAGGGCCTGCACAGGACCCAGATGTGTAAAAGCAAGTAAAGCCCAGATGCAAACCACAGTGATAGCAGTTCATGCACCCCCTGCCCTAGTACCTCTGTTGGCCCAAGACATGCACCAAGAGGGCCCAAATGCCAACCCCAGTGTTAGCAGCTCCTGGGCCTTCTGAGTGAGGACCTCCTGTCTGCACCAGGTGCATGGAGGGCAGAGAATCAAACTGTAATGGCGGCAGAGTTGTGGGTTGCCTGCTCTGCCCTCAGGAAGTATATGTGAAGTACCTGGTTCTCTGGGCTTTCAGCTATAAACCATGGTGTCAGTAGGTCATGGGCTGTGTGATTCTGGCTAATTTTATGTATTATTAACGTTAGTAGTGATATGCCTTCCTGTGTCCATATTTAAATGTCAGTAAAATTGATAGGCAGAAGAAGATGTGAATGTGAGTTACTAGTGTTTAAACAAGCACTCATATTTCCACAAAAGCTAATCACTGGGAAAGCAATCACAGGTGTTCTTAAGATGAAAATGACCATCTAGAGTCCATACACAAGGGGACATACGATGACAAATTTGATTATGTGACTATAAATACTGGTAACTATATGAGGATCTAATATGGAATCAGTTTTTAATATGAGACTTCACAGTCATTTAAATAAATTGGTCAACACTCAAATCAAATAGCCAAATGATTTTCAGAAGGGAAAACAACACTTATTCTCACCCTGTTCCATTCAAAAAGTAAGCATTTTGCGTCTGGTCCACGTCCAGTACCGTACTAGCTACAGAGAATATGAAGAAGAGTGGATTCAACTTGTGAATGCAAAGCAATGGCAGCTATAGGATCTCACAGACTAAGCGTAAACTAAATTTAAAACACACATGAACAATTTTCTATTAATTGTGGTTCACAAATTAGAAAATTAGAATAAAATTATTTTGCATCATTTAATTAATACTTACATGGAGGTTGTCAGACTTGATTACAGCCTCCCAAAAAGTTCACACTGAGTCTTGAGTTGTCTGTATTATTTTTTTATAAGACTTCAAATAACTATCGATGTTATTACTTGATACATCTACCATAGCAGAACCTGCACACAGTAGAATACATTCTATATTGTTAAACAAGTGAAATAAACAATTAATAATTACTGAATACTAATAAGTATTCCTCCTGAGATCTTCTTACAGCAATACAAAATTATTTCATTATGTAAATGAAAGACAAATTTCTATTGTAGGAAATAAAATGTAATTACTCAGGGCCCAAACTGGTATGAATGAATGGTCCAATTAAATAAGGCCACTTTATCTTTTATAAAACGTAATGTAGCAGGCCTGTATCTGAATAAAGGAAGAAAAATTAAATCAGTGTATTTAAAATGGATAATTCTGGAAGATTTCCCAACTGACAGTGTCACTAGTCAAAAAATTTGCCTTGTAAAATTTGTGAAATGCATAATATATTGCAGAAAGTAATATAAAGAATATTGTTTGACCCAGAATTTGCCTCTGTGACTGGCACTGAGCCATTTTATAACCTGACCAGTCTGAATTTTAAATACCGGGTTACAAACATACGCAAAAACACTATATTTCCCCGTGACTCTTCTATTTATTCAAATTAATTTGGGTTCCATATGCTGATCACTATGCAATATGATAGTGTTACTATATGATCTAAAATCCTTCTGGAACCCTTTATTTCCTGGTGACAAAGTCCATATTCTCCACGAATACCAGCCTTCCTACTGTCCAGTCTTAACTCTGCTCCATTTGTACTGTCTCCCAAACATCCACACTGTTCCTCTTGCAGGGCTTCCAACAAGCCCAGTTCTTTCTTAACTCTGGATCCCAAAGTTTCATAGTCCATCTCTCCTTCATTCTCCACTTGTCTAATTTCTTCTGGATCTTTGAGTGTCATTTTACTTCCCTGAGAAGAAAGCAATCACATCCAAGGATTGACATGTAGATTCTTTATAACATTTGTTGAATTCCTAGCATTAAGAAAAACTTTAGCTAAGATTAATACCATAATGTTAAGTGAAATCAGTCAGACACACAGGCTTAAACAGGCATGATCTGTCTTATATAAGAAACCCCATATATAGATGAAGAGAAAAATAAAACATAGATAGTAGGAGACAGGGAAATAGATCATTCCTAAAAGGCAATATGACCAATAGATGGAGGTACAGGGACAGAGAGGAAGAGTAAGGGATGAAGAATTAATAAACGCAAGTGCATCATTGACTCTGTGCAGTCAGCCTAACCATTATGTGCTGCAAATGTGTACTAATACAAACAAGAATTTGAAAAATCCCTAGCTTGTATATTTCATAAATGTCTTCAATTATTCACCCATTATTCTACAAATATTTACTGCTTACATGCCAATCTTTGTTCCAGATATGAATGATGCAATAATAATATAAAACAAAGTGATTTTCCATTCAGGCTTACACATTCATAATTAAAAGTTGATTAAGACCAGAAGATGCAAGATTATGAGGGACGTGGCCATGATTCCCAACTGCCTGTATGAGGGGTAAAGCAAAAGGATGAAGTAAGAAACAAATTTAGCAATACATGTAACAGCATCCTAAGCCGCCACCCAGGAGGTATCAGTAGTGCCTCTTGGTTTTGGCAATGAAAAATTTTGCCGGACATTGCCAAATACTTTTAGGGAGCACAAAATATTCCTTGATTGAAAATTTCTGGATTAAATATACAAAAGTTGTTTAGTTATAAAAAATTACAAGTATTAAGGGGTGTTTACCAAAATGAATAGTGATAATTTTATTCTTAAAACTTTCAACTAAAATACTATGACTATCTTTTTCTGTATGACATATTTGCAAATGTTCTCATGAGAAACTCCTGGTATGCCATTTATCAGTAGACATCTATTATTACATTTAGGGCAAAAAATCTTCAGTACATTGACTTGTTAGAAATCCTGCCTATGCCATTCACTGGTATCATGATGATGCCAATAGGAAATTTCTTACGTGAGTTTGTCTGGTCCTCACTTCAGCTGTGCTGGGTAGTACAGTAGATTGCTATGAAGCTGAAGAATATACCCACAGACAGCTGGTGGGATATAAGGTCTGTTAAGACTTACCAAAAGAAATTAACAGGGACCACAGAGCCAGATGATATGGAAGGCTCCACAAGAAATGCACATAGGTACAACAGCATTACTCAGAAGGTTCACAGGGATCCATACTTTACTATAGCACTGATGGACAAGTCCATAAAGGGTGTGTACTGGACAAAAACACTTAGAATACCCAGGCAAGTGTTCACCAGAAGTACTCAGAGTGTTCGGTTTGGCTGGCAGGACAATACATATCTTCTCATGTTCTGATTTGCACTCATTACCGCTAGAAGGATGTTTTATGGATTAAATTACACTGCAGAAACATTGTTAGCTTGCTTTGTTCCGTTGCATGGCCAGAATTCCAAGGAGCAACTGAATAAGCATATGTGTGTGGAAAAGCAGTTTGTACAGACAATGTGAGTTTACACAATTTCTGGTGTCCTTCAGATAGTAATCATTTGTACAGTCCTGGCCCTGTCTGCTTACAATGCCCTTTGACATGGAACAGAGTTGGAAATGCTCAAGGGTCTTTTAGGAACATGGTGCTAAAGGCCCTATTTTGTTTGCAGGGTTGATACAGGGTTTGCATGCTGCAAGACAATTAGGACAGCTCCTGGCACACAGCAGGCACTGGACTTGCAGTTATTGTTGCTTTATTACCTACTCAAGAGAAAATCTGTTGACCTTTGGAGAGTTCATTCAAAATATTTTTCTCCTCTCAAAGAACTATATCTTTACCTCCTGTTCAATAATAGAAATGTAGGAGATGATTAGGTTTACCATATTTTATTTCAGGGTCCTTCACAGGTTGAGATGAATCACGTCACAGTGTGTGTCAGAGATGCAGTGTACTGGTCTTAGTGGGTCCGAGATTTTTCTGTCTACTCTTGTTTCCTGTCCATCCCCATACACAGACACTTCTCTGGTAGAATGGGAAAGCAGCGGGAGGCTCTGGAAGGTATTGAACATGACGGTGCTCTTCACAGAGCAAGGCTACAAACAAGTGTAACAGTTGCACTGATTAACCTTATGAACTCACGATATACCAAAAAATGCATTTTATTTCTTTTCAGCAGATATTACAGTAAAATCTAGACCATTCACTTCAAACTCTACCAACGTCCTGAGTCCTGTGATCAGTGCTTTGGCAAAGAAGGTACAGGCCAACAACTACAAACAAAGTACAAAACGACTCAAGTACTCTTTGTATTTGCAACATGTCCTCAATAGTAAGCACAGTCCTTGCAATACTGAAATTTCCTTCTTTTCTTTATATACAAATCCTAATACCTCATAGCTTATATCTACCTAAAAGTTCTTCTCTATCTACCTCTTTTCTTTCACTGCCCTCTCCTCTGCTTCTCATTTTTAATTTGCTATTTGCTACTCATAATTCAAAAGATAAACCCTGCAGGTTGTCGATCAGGGCATCAACCTGAGTAGGAAAGGCCCACCAACTCATTGATGGATACAAGGCAAATTGAAACTGATAACACCTTGATGTATTTTCTCTGGATGCATAGAGTTTGGTTTGTCAGATTATTTTCCTAACTCTTAGAGCTGTTCTCATGCCTTAGACTCGCTTGTTGTTGGTCAAATCAAGAGGATGTTTGTGCGCTGTGAGCCCAGTACCTCCTCCTCCGGCTCCACTGCCCCATTCATCCACGGCCCTTCACCAACCTCAGGCTAATTAACCTATGTCCATTAGCCCCGGGTCACAGATGCAAATCTTCCACACAGTAAACAGTCTTAATTCAGGTTTAATTGTTATAATAAATAGCTCACATTCTGTTACTATTTAATATAATCAAACTTAAACTCTTCAACTACTCTAAGCGCTCATCATTTTCCCTTCTGCACATCTCCATCTCTTTGCCCTTACACTCATGTTCTCCTCTCTTGTTACCTCCCCTGTCTACATATCACAGTGTCTCTCCTGCTTAATGCTCAATTCAAATATGTCCGATTAAATATTCCTGCCCTTTTACCTCAGAGTAATTCCTCCATCCTAACAAATGAAGCATTAATAATTTATACTTTACAAGATGTCACGGGGCTATAAATTATTTTGTACTAATTACTAATTGTTTCTATTTTATAAGCCTCATTTCCTTAGTAAGATTGTAAGATTTTCAATCAATGGGACTCACTAGACCACAGCTAGCAAAGATTTATCTAAGTCACCACAAATGATAAATGAATTATCATTCTGATGTCTTTTTAGGGAAGATTTATTTATTCTTACTGTGTCACTCTAATGCATAGTACTTGAATGGTATTCAATAGTACTTGATAGTCAATACTTGTTGGCCTAATAGGACAGATATGTAAGTAATCTCAATATGTATAATTTTAGAACAGGAGGGATACCTCTCTTATGATTGTATTTGCCTCTAATATATGAAATATGTATGTAAACTTTTTCTGTGTGTAAAGTCTTAAGAAAAGAGTTACACATATTTCAAAAAATCCGATTTAACTAATGCTAAAAGTTTCCATCTACTCTCTTGTATGCTATGCATACAAGAAACAGTGAGTCTCAGTGTAGCATTTATGATAACCATTTGGAGAATGTTTGGAACAAATTGCCAATCCTGTCCCCCATTTCTGACTCAAAGGTGCAGCATAGGACACAAGAATCTGCATTTCTAACAGATTTTCTAGTGCGGCAGAGCAGTGGCTCTAGAGATGCTCTTTGAGAACCATTGTGTAAAGTATCCTTTCTCCCAAAGAGTAGAACCAGCTCCTCTGGACCCACCACCATGTTCCAGGAAACATGACAGAGGAAGGAAAATAAAACAGTACAGGAAATAAATTACTCATAATTTATTTTTTCATCACAATATATTAAACAAGGAAAGACTAATGTTTCCAGAAACCAGAGAGGGAAAATTATTCTTTTTAGCTTAAGAAAATTAGAATGATGAAAGGGACTTAGCTTTATCAAATTCTGCACAGGTGTCCCTATTGCAAGTCTAAGGGTGTCACAAATTTCCATTGGGAGCTTCACATTCACACAAAAATTGACAAAACTGTGAATCAAACTTAAGTGGTAGCTCTAAAAACTTCTATATTAAAGTCTGTTTCTTTTCCCAAAAAAAGTTTTGATGACAACTATTTTTTTTATACATAAAAAGCCACCCAGGGCTACTACAGAAGCCCTCTGGTTTCCTCTTGACTTAAAATGAGAATTTACAGACTTGAGGTTATCTTATCTTTTCTTTTCTTTTTTTGTAAGAATTCCAGTCAGAAAAAACCATTCATGCGCCTGTTCTGGAGCTGACTGCTACCAGCCCACAGAGGATGATGGATGTCTCTTCCCAACTGCATGTGCAGTGACACCACACTCAGCTGAACATTGGTCATGGTGAGACCATTCAATCTGAGGAAATTGGCCAGGTCTACACATTTTTTTTTAGGAACAGTTGTTAAACACTTACTGGCCCAACTGTGATTCTATGATTCTATGTTTACATTCAATATTACTATAGCAAGTGTGGAAATCCTCGCAGATTTTCCCTCGCAATTCTCCAGCATATAATGACTAGTTAGCATCTCATTCTCCACAGCCAAGGAGATAGAGCCCTAGACGAGCTCTAGGTCTGACTAAGCCAATTCCTGAATCCTCTCCTGGAGGAATGCTTTCCTAAGATCACTTCTGATAACAATGTATGCATCAGTCAGTGACAACATAAGTCCAATAAAAAGACAGAAATTACAACAGTTATTTTAACAGAGTGTTTAATAGGATGGATTCTTTGCTGGGTGTTGTGGCTTGAACTCATGTCGACATTTAACTACTCAGAGCAGCATTATCAGGATGTGGGGCCTAGTAGAGGCTTTTGAGTCATGGAAACTGAACCTTCACGATTAACTGAATTCCTGCTTGGATGAACAGATTTTTACCCCATCAGGACTGGACTTTTCTAATGCCACCAGGTGTAGTGGCACATGCCTGCAATCCCAGCACTCAGGAGGCTGAAGCAAGAGGATCACCACAAATTTGAGGCCAGCTTGTGCTATATAGTGAACTGAAGGCCAGCTTGAACTATACAGTGAGACCCTGTCTCCAAACAAACAACAATTGTTGAGGTGCAGGAGAAGCATGGTGTGGAGGAAGAAATGCAAAAGTAGGGGACACAGGAATGTAGAAAGAGTAAGGCTATTTTTCCAAGGTTAGAAAAACTGACCACTGTAATCTAAAAAATGACTTTTTATATAAGTAAACTTTACCATGCAGGCTGAATTCACAAAGCTAATTAATCTAAAATGAATTTACAAAGTGATCAACTTAGAATTGGGCCCAAAGCTCAAACTTCTATTTCCTAATTGTGTATCTCCCTACTTTGTTGTTGTTGGGGGTTTGTTTGGCTTTGGTTTTTGCAACAAGGTCTCACAATGTAGTTCAGACTGGTCTTGAACCAGTCTTGGCCCAGGCTGGCCACAAGCTCAAGGTGATCTTCCTGTTCAGTCTCTTAGTGCTGGGATCACACGTGTGTGCCACACCTGTTTCAGTAGTCCTTCAACAGATAATTTCAGCTGGACATGGCATATCTCTGTAATTCCAGCACTCCAGGGATGCAGGCAGGAGGATCTGTACAAATTTGAAGCTACGTAGTGAGTTCAAAGCCAGCCTGAACTTCATAGTGAGATTCTGTCACAGAAAAACAAAAAAACAAACCAACAAACAAAAAATAATTTTGGCATCAAGTTCCAGAATTTTATTTTTGTTATTAATTAAAATGCACCTTTTGAATATTGTGCTTCCCACCACAAAAGTAGCCAGAAGCATGGAATAGAAGTGTAGGATCCCAGCACTGTACAATAGGACAGTCCAGTACAGGAATGACTGAAATTAATTTCCATAGAAACATTATACATGAATGTGCTACGTTTTCAAAGACTATCTCTACCTCTTCTGTATTATGAGAAAATTTTTGACTGATGATTGAGAACGCTCTTTCCCTATTATGAGCTGGTTTTAGTGATACTTACACAGATAAATACAACACTAGGGGACTACAGTGAGCACACAATTTGATAACACAATTATTAGTGATCTCTTGGATTCTTTGAAGACATGTTTGATGCAAAATATTGAGATATGAATTCTTGAGTCACATTTTATATTTTTTCAATGGTTGGCATAATGAAACTTTGCACAGAGAAACTATTTCTGAAGAAAATCTTTGCATATTTCACCTAACGCAGTTACTTTTAGATGTCTCAGAAATGTATGATATACTATAGACTGTAGAATGGAAAGTACTCTGAAATCTTTGTAAAATAAATAACTTTCAATTTCTACAGCATCGCATAATCTGTGACTATGTAATGACCTTGCATTGACATCCAGCATATGTGTATGGTTTTAAAACTTTAAACATGAATAAAGCATTAAGATTATTATAACTTTTACACAAGTAAGTCCAAAGTCAAGAAGAGAAAAAAAAGGCTTTAAAAGTACTTAAAGCAACATTTGACTGAACAGAACTAACAATAGGAAATTGTGGATCATTTTTTCAGAATAATGAATGCAGGTTATTATGTAAAATTTTTTTTTTTTTTTTTAATTTTAGAAACATAAAAGTACAAAAACATATTGACAAACAGACACCCATTATCATAGAAAATAGTACAATCACAACTAATCTATAGACAAGGTGATATGGTCTCAACAGTAGTTGTTGCTTTATCCATTGATATCTTCGAATTGTAGATGTATGGACCCATATACAGACATGCAAA
>PVLD010009645.1:0-75712 GCA_004027595.1 Dinomys branickii
AGTGTAGTATCTGTAATGCTACGTCGTGTATTGCTTATGAGTAGACTAAGAAAAAAGTAGCTGTCCATGTCATAATTATATGTACTTTAATACACTGATAATGGGGGGAAGTTATCCTATAAATATGAATCTCTTGTGTTCCCAAACATAAATTATATTTTAAAGTCGGTAAGTAGCATTATAATTTGCATCTAGATTTCTCCCAAGAGCCTCATGATTGCACAGGAGGATTTGGGGATGTTGGCAGGATGACAGGGCCGATTGCTGATTTGCCTCTAGGGGGTGGGTCCAGTGGGCAGAAGGGAGTTCCCTGGGAGGCTCATCTCCCTCTTGCTCTTCCCTTGGTCTCTCTTTGGCTCCTGGCCTCTGCTACATGTCAGATCTTCCCCTTTGCCAGGCTGCCCTGTTTTGGAGTCAGTTGACTATGGACTGAAACAAACCATGAGGCAAAGTAGATGTTTGATACTGTGTATCAGTAATCAAAAAAGTGACTAAGACAATTATGTAAAATATTTAATAGCATTTTTAACTAGAAATCTTCTCTTATAAGTAGGAAATAGTGCTCTATGGCTTTATTTCTATAATCCTCTGCAATTTAAAACAAATGGTCTTATTGGGAAGAACATAACGAAACAAAATCCCCGTTCAAAGCAACTTAGAATAACAAATATTTTCTTTTTAATATTTTTTTGTGGATTAATGTGTTCAGTGCATAATCCCTGCAGTTTTAATCTGAATTTGACATTGTAAGTGACTATAGTAGCTTCGTGAATGTAAACACATAATGTTTTTTAATGTAAGGAAAGCACCAGAATTGGGCGGAGTTCTAACTTTGAAGAATTTGAAATGGTCTATATGTAAAATACATTTGTAAAAATAGTAGGTAAAGCTATGAATTATAGACTAACACAGTTAAGTGTTATCTAATTATGCAATTTCATATAGTGCTGAAATCTGGTGACGTTTGGTTCACCGGATTCAAGAAAATGCCTTACCGCAGAGTGGGAGTAACCGCAGCTTTGCATTGCAGCCACAAAAGCAGATCATTTTCATTTTTCCCTTGAAATCTTTCATTTCTTTATTACAAAGGTTTTTGCAAATTTTCTGATTTTTCATGACACATATGCAACAAAGCAATTCTTGAAATAATAACTTGTGTCGACAGTTTTCTTTATTTTTCTCTCTGTGTATTAAGGGCTCTCCACATCCTAACATGCTTTAAAATATACTATTATTTCCTTTGCACTGTTATTTTGATCACTTGCCTCAGAAAGTGTTCCCTTGGAGTCAAATGTTTGCAATATACTTCATAACTTCCACTCATTGTAGAATTTATTCTACACCATGGTCACCATGAGAGATTAGTTGAATATGGCAGTCAGTAAGGGAACATTTGTCATAAACTAGGCAACTGCTGAGAAAGTCTTGTCAATTCCAAAATACTGTTAAGGCAAGAATCTTCCTAAGACAGAAATAATAACAAACAAAACTCACAGGGAAAATCAGGATTTAATATGAGCTTCCTTTGTTCAATGTGTAGATGAAATTAACAGAACCACCAAGCTCATGCCTATATCTTGTACTCTGATTAAGTACTACTAAGACAACAATATACAATATATCAACTATTATAACTGCTCTCCTAACCTATTTTGAAACTGGGTTTCATTGCTATGTTTACCTCTTCCTTTTTCTTTTTAATATTAAAAGAAAAATAAAACTTGAGGATCCTAGTAGGCTTTAGCAGACTATAAACCAGAAAGACTTACCTATAATAAGTTGGAAAGATAAGATTAAATATAAGTGAATCAAATAAAAATAACAGAAAAATTAGGCTTTTAAAATTAATATTATTATTACTACCACTACTACTGCTGTTTGGCTTTTTTGAGACAGGACTTCACTATGCAGTTCAGGCTGGCTTTGAACTCACTTTGCAGCCTAGGCTGGCCTCAAACTCATCGCAATCCTCTTGCCTCAGCTTCCTGAGTGCTGAGATTACAGGTGTGTGCCACCATACCTGGCTAAAAATTAGGCTTAATGATCATTTTGAGTATACTTTTTATTTATGTAAATGTTTGTTCTTTAAAAATACCTTTGATAGTGGTTAATGCAGAATTCTTCCTATCTGCATTTATATCAGCATGAATAATATATATAGCACTTGACAAGTGGTAGTATTATTAAATAATTAAATTTTTATTAAATATTGATGGTAAGTAATTCTGTGACCAATTCTGAAATGTATTCGCTAAATAAATAAAAACACTAAATAAATTAAGAAAAGAATAAATTTGATTGTCAACATTTTTCTTAAGTACTTAACAGTTGCATAAAACTGGGAATATCTCATAGGCAGCCGTATACACCACAATTATAAACACACATATTTCCCACATTATAGGACACACAAACAAGTGTCCAGCACATTTCAATTTAAGCATTGTATGACCATTAAAGTATACATCCCTGGTTATATTTAATATTTTCTTAGATATGTGTGTGAAAGTGGAAAATCTCACCTTTGAGAATACAATTTCATTACTGTCTTCTAATATTTTCCCTCAAAGAATGCTTCTCAATTTTATTATTGCAGTTTTTAAGGTGTTCCGGATTTCTTTTCCTTCTTCCCTTACTTCCCAATTTTACTTTTTTTTCAACTGCAAAGTATAGATGACTAAGTGTCACACACACACACACACACACATACACACAAACAAATAATCCACACAAGGCTTTAAATTAAGAACAGGATCCAATAGAACAGGAGCCAATGTAAAAAGTGGACAAAGAGTCCTATTGGTACTTCTCTTCTCTTTTCTAAGTTACTCATGTTCAAATAAATAATTTCTGTTTTTTAGGCATTGTACAACTATCAGTATAAAAAATTGAAAGCAGTTTCTTGAGAATTAACGTTAAGCAATTTAACCCAGTGCTTTGAAAATCGAATGCTTCGGTTGTTTTCCGATACTTAAAAAAATTATTAGTCCATGTGTATAGTATATAATGTTTGTGTATCTAGTGGGAAGATGGTAGATGTACATAATACATCTTTTTAATTTATTGTTTCAACACCTTTCTCATCCCTCTCTTCCTCATCCACCCATCATCTTAATCTCCTTAGAGGTTTATTTGGGGGGTATTTTATTTTGCTGTACATGTCTGTAGCATATAAAGTTGATGCTCCTTGTGTGGAGTTGGCACATATACTGTTTACATCCCAATGCCTTTTCTTCACCCCCATCCTTTCTTCATTCCTGTTTTGGTTACTTTTTTCTCGTTGCTGAGACAAAATACCCAACACCCAAAATGAAGGAAGGAAAAGTATATTTAGCTTACAGTTCCTGGAGCTCTCACTCCGTACTTGGCTGGTTCAGAGGCAGGGTGGCACATGCAGAGGGCAAAGTGTTCAAGGCAGCAAAACACAGCAAAAGAAACCAGCAAAAAGGGAGGAATGGCTGCAAGCAGCCTATCTCTTTCTCTTACATTGTAAACAGGCTACCCCCACCCAGGGGGTGTAGCTCTCACACAGTGTCCACACCCTCCAATTCCACAGGCTCAGAATGTTTACAAAAAGTAAGCACTTTGGCTTCCTGCTGAGTCACTCAGCCAAACCTCTAGATTCCCCAAGTTGACACAATCTATCAACCATAAAAATTCCCCACTCTCCCCAATGGCTCCATCCCTTGATCCTCTTCCCTACTAAAAATATCTAGCTCACTGCTTCCTATGAACATTCTCCTAGTCTGCTTTTCATTTTTAATTTGAATTTCTCATGTAAGGGAAACCGTGTGATAGTTACACTTCTATGTCTGAAGCTGAGTTAACATGGGTTTCTCAGGGTACATCCAGTTTTCTTTGTGTATAAATATCACGTTTTCTTTTTCTATCCATCTGTTGATAGACATACAGGCTTCTTCCAAGATTTAACTTTTAGGAATTGTCATGCTGTAAACATAGGTATGCATACATATCCTTAATATGATGTCTGTAGTTATTTTAAGAAGATACCTAGAGGGAGGAAAGCTGGATGAAATGGAATTTCTAGTGTTAGGATTTCATTTTTATATTTATGCGTACTGATTTCCATGAGTTGTGCCAGTTTATACTCGCATGGGTGGTGTATAAGGGTTCCATTTTATTCAAAGTCACCCCAGCATTTGTTATTATTTGATTCCTTGATGGAGATTCTTTCTGGGGTAAGATGGAATCTTGCAACTGTTTTAATTTGCATTTCTCTAAGGGCCAGTGGCACAGCATTTCTCTGTGGATTTGTTGGCTGTTTGTATTTCTGTGAAATTCTATTCATTTTGGTTGCTCATTTTGATTGGGTCTTTTATTTTTAGAAGTCTAAAGCTCTGAGCACATATTCTAGTTATGAGCCCTCTGTCTGGGTAATCACTGGAAAAATTTGTCACATTTTGTAGGTAATCTTTGCATTCTGTTAGTTGTTTCTTTGGATATTGAGAATCTAGCCCCAAAGAGCTGGGATTTGGAGAGACAATAGATATTTCTAAGGTGGCTTCCAAGACTCAACATGTTTCAACTTCTGATTCAATGGAAAACAACCTCCTGCTTATGTTATGGCCTTACATATATCTCTTACGCTTCATATTTTAAATAACAGGCTGCGTAGAGGGCTGTTCGAGATGTAAGTAAGCATCCTGAAAGTATTTCTATCTTTCTTGGTTTTTCATTGTTTTTTTTTCTTTGTTAGTATTATTTTTTAATCACTATCACATACAGAAGAAATTGAGTAATACGCTTTTAATACAGGGCTGTGAGAATGATATCTCCCAGAAAATTGTTCTAGTAACAGGTTAAAAAAAAGCAGACTCAACTTACTGAGTACAATGAAGTACCTTGTATTTGACAATGCTACGCAAATCTACCATAATATATGCTAGCCCAAAGCTTGCAGAAAGTGGGATTAAATATTTATGTGCTGACTAAATTACATTGGGGCATTAATTCTAATGTATTAAATATTTAAGAGCCTGGAATGGTTAGCATGAGGATACTTAATCCTGTTTTCATTGCATTTTAGTTGTAAGACAGATTGTTTAAAAAAGTGAGAAACCTTTGTAAAAATGTGAGGTAAGTCAATGCAGGAAGTGGAATAATCTGCCCATATAAACAAATTGCTCAGCTCTTCTTTCTACGTATTATTTTGGAAATTTTAAAACTGGAGTACTTAACAGTATCTACAGTGTATACTGCTTTTCTAAATTCGATTGAAAATATGACTCATTTGCATTAGAAAGAAGTGCAACGCTATACATATCTTACAGGCCAATTCCCCACCTTCTTGTACATGGCCAGGAACACACTGACATACACAACACGACTGTGGGTCATATTTGATATTGAAATGTGTTTTCCACATGCTCTACGACATAGCTCTGGGACAGCACTTTCTGTTTTCATGGAGACTCTTCATTCCTCAATATTTGAAATCATATAAAATTGCTAAAAATATGCCGGTAATTTTCAGATTGCTATTTGATTCTTTCTTTGAGACTAGGAAGAATTCCCTAAAGCATTATGATCATTAGTTTTGTCATAGAAATATCAGCACAGTAATAGTATTCATACCATTAAGATTTTATGCCTTCAGTCAAATGCTATAACCCTGAGTGAAAGGAGAAAAGGAAGAAAAGGACAAATATGTATCTATGTATGTATATGCAGGATGGCTAACATGGTGCCACTATTGACTTATGTCACTTTATGGTAAGGAACATTTCATGATTGATTGTTTGATCAAGATTGTATGTCTATATGTGATTTCATGAGCATATACTTTGAAGTTATCTATATGTAACACAAAAACCATTGTTAATTCCCCGTCACTTTGTCTATAATTCAGTTTTGATTGTACTGGTCTTGTGCTACTTTGTGTCTTTTTGTTAATGTTTTCTTTTTTTGTTTGTTTTTTTGTTTTTTGTTTTTTTTATACTTTAAAAAAAGGATTATATGCCTTCATGAATGAAAGAGTCCCTTGCAGAAGCTCATGAAAAACAAATTCCTTTTTTTTTTTTTTTTTGTCTTTATGAGACGGGGTCTCGCCAGCAGTTCAGGCTGGCCTTGAGCTCACTTTGTAGCCCAGGCTGGCCTCGAACTCGCAACGATCCTCCTGCCTCAGCCTCCCAAGTGCTGGGATTACAGGCGTGCGCCACCACGCCCGGCTGAAAAACAAATTCCTATTTCTGTTTCTGACTTTCAAATCAGTTATAAATAGTATATGGTCTCAACTAGGGGGTGAGGAGGTGTTATGGTATGTTTCTGGATGTCCCCCTCAAGTCTCTTGTCATGGGGATGGACTTTTTGGAGGCAGCTGAACCTAGAGTTCATGATTAGTTCAGTGCCTAATGCTGGGATTGGGGGTATGATTGCTACACCACCTTAAGGTGGGTAACCTGCATACAGTATAGGGAAGGAAAAGAGGCTTGCTTTCCGTTTTTGCTCTTGTTGCTTTTGCTGGCTTCTGCCGCCATGAACTGCTGCCCCCCTGCCTCACAACCCTGCCTTGGAGCCAGCTGATTATGGACTGAAACTGCTATAAACTGTGAGCTAAATAAACCTTGGCTCCCTTAATTTTGGGCGCTGAGTATTTTATCCCACCAAAGAGAGAAACGTAACCAAACTAGGAGGAATGTGTTCTAATATGTTGATGAGAATTTTAGTTTTAATCTCATTCTAACGTGAGATTAAGATGAAGAGAATTTTGTGTCCTACAAGTACATGTTCTTTGGAACTTAGCTACATTAACTCTTCTTCAACCATAAATTAGCCAGAGAGCCCATGCTACATAACCCAGCTGACCAAGTCCTGTTCCACTTGAGCGTTGCACAGTGGTTTATCATCGCTCTTGGAAGAAAAGGGCAATGCCTTTGAAATAACAACTTTATATAGTGGGTATCTGTCTACCTAGCCAAGCACAGCACACTAAGATCACTATTGGTGATTATGTTATAATTTCATTAGATCTTTGTCTTTTTTTAATTGTGCCATATTTCTTGCTTGCGTCCTATAATGACTATTGTGCTCTTTGCCTGATTATTCATTACCCATCGTTTACATTTCATTTCTGTAATAAAGTTACACAAACTCAGCTTTAAAGTATTATAAAGTTACCATCTTACAGTCTTCTGGGTCAGGAAGATCACACAAGTATCATAGAGCGAAAGCAAGACCTCAGTACTCTGCCTTCCATTCTGCGGCTCCTAGAGGAAGCCACATTTCTTGCCTCATCATCCTCTTACCTCATTTTCAAAGTGTACTGAGTGACTCTCACCCCACAGATATCTCAATATTTTGAATTTAAACAGCAAGAAAAGTCCTTATAATGATTTTATAATTTATGTGTACCGCATAAATTAATTAGGTTAATATGCTAATACTTTTGAACATGCTATAATACTTTTGAATAATTCAAAAGTATGTTGGGGATTTTTTGTAACATAAATTGTCTATTTTATTAAACACTACTTTGTTTTTCTAAGAAATAAAATTACTCTTTTGTATTGGTGTTTATTGCTAGATACATATTGAGTTTTAGCTAATCTGGGGCATTGTTTGAATTACTGGATTTATGTGTGATATATTGTGGTGCTAAAAGTCAGCCCTGATTAAAATGTTTCTCAATAATCTCTTTCACAAATCAGCTGTGCTAGGATTAAGTAACATGTTCAATTTCCCTAGATATTAATAAATTTTGATCCAATATATGAGTTATTAAAGCCATTATATTGTAATTATTCTTTACATTTCTAATAGTTTTATTTAGGGTATAATACATTACCAAATTAATCAAAATATTTTAGGCAAATATAGAATTCTTAAGAGGTAAGATCTCAGGGGCTGTGGGTATAGCTCAGTGGCATGGTGCCTGAGTTTGATTCCCAGTTCAAAAAAAAAAAGGTAAGAGCTTTAAATTGAGCAAGACTTACATCTTATAACAACACAATAAATTTTAAAGGATTAAGGTTGATCAGATAATGATATTGGATTGATATTAATCTGTAAATGGTAAACAATCTCAGAGCATAAATTCAGAACACTCAATATGTAATCTCACAGGATTACTTGCCATCTTTCATCAGCTCTGTTTTTATGAACATATATTCTATGGACCATAATAGTAATCAAATAAGTGTTTTAGCTCTAGTAATGCTTTTACAATAAACTATTACTTTGTTGTCAATGTCATTTACAATAGTTAATTTTATTATCAATCAGGTGTATTATTTATCCAACCTTTACGTTTGCTAAATGCAATTGCTGTTATGTAGGTTGTTTGCTCATCTTTGTCCTTTTGGTTTGACTTTGTGATCAAACGTGGTTTGAATTGGTTTCCTGATTCTGCTCTGGATCCCAGTTTTTCATAAAGGTGGTCAATTGTTCACACATAAAGTATTTCTATTCATGTACTGCAGGGGTTAACTACACTTGTCCTTGCCAAAGAATATGACTGCTAATTCTCTCTTTGACAACTCATTGCTTATGATACATTTACAAAAATCATCCTCTATTGACTGGCAGCAAAATGAAGGATGCACAGAGTTGGAGCTGCTGTGTGCAGATTTGTTTGCGAGGAAGAGCAGCGGAGATTCTGTCTTTGAGCAGGCCAACTAAACCTACTGAGCCGAATCTCCAAAACTCTAGCTCTCAATTTTTCTACGGTCGCTTCATTCTGCTTGTGTTTTCATTAGATCTGAATATTTCAAAGGTTTCCTGTTGGCTAATATTTAAGCGCATCGGTATCCTGTGGCTTCCCTTAAACACAACTCATATTTACTAATTAAGATGTATTTTAAAATTCCTGCAGCGTCTCCTACCGGAACTCAAACGAACGGTGTTTGAGTAGACCTTTTCTTTTTATGCACTTAATGAAGCAGCTATCAATCTTTTTAAATTGTATTTATTAATTGCATTCAAGACACAATTTCTATCTCACACACATACTTTATTTCCTTTTATATTTTAGTGAAATGGCTTCATGTAAACTAGATGTTTGATTCCAGATGGAGTATCTTACATGTGGATAAGGAGATATTTGTGCCAAAACAGAGATGGAATCCATAAATCTTATGATTAATCACTAATCTATTTCTACTAAATTTTTGGACCAAAACGCTTCAAAATACTCTGCACTGCAATTTTCTAAACTCTCAAAGGAGGATGTTTCTAATATTTCCAGTCTGATTTCTGGATCCAAAATTCAAGCAAGTATGTATCCTTTCTTTGAAACTGCAGCTTTACTTGCATTTGTTTACAGGACTGTTTATGAGCTGTTTCTCTTGAGTAATAGCTTGTAGCAGTATCTCAAAGCATAGCAGCAATATGTTGGAATTTCTTTAACCCAGCAAATGTAACATCCTCATTACAAATGTTAAATTTGGTATCTTGAAAAGAGCCGCTCTTTCAGCCAGTGGGGGATTCCGTTGTATTCCGTTTTTCTGTGGTATGAGCAGAACTAAAAATCTACCGTATTTATTATATTGTATATTTTGTTAACTTTTATGATACTAGTGATTGAACTCAGGGCCTTTGTGCTAAGCTACATTCCCAGACTTTTTTTTTTTTTTTCTTAAATTTTTTGCTTTGAGAGAGAATCTCATTATGTCAATAAGTTACCAGTCTTGGCCCAAACTTGCAACCCTGCTGCCTCAGCCTCATGAGGCAGGTTAAAGATTATAGGCATGTGCCACTGTGCCCTTCTAGAGACAGAATCTTAAAAAAACAAGTTATGATACGTGCTTGCATCTATATATGATCTGAAAGTCTCCTTTTTATGTACTATAACATAAATATTTTACTTTCAATTATGAATTTCTAAATAAAATATAAAGAGTTACAGTCTGTACTCCTTAGTTGTATATTTTTGAAGCATGACCCAAAATGTTAATAATTAATAAGGTTCACTCTGAAAAACATGCCCTTTGTAGTCTCAAATTCGTGGAAATAGACGCACCCACTTTCTTCCCAAAAGGTAGGATTTTTTTAAATGGTGTATGTTATTTTGTGTGATTCTCTTGAACACTCTCCCAGGCATGATTGCTTTCGTGTATTCAGTCAGTCCCTACAGTTCGATTTTAGGTTCTATTCTCTACTTTTACCTATATTCACAATTCATCTTAATTTTATGCTAAATTTTACACAACAAGTGTTATGCTTTAATTACTTTTGTATTTATTGTGATAAAAACAGTTAACATAAAACCTGTCCTCTTACTATTGTTTAAATTCAAGATGTTGTATAAGCTTGATGTTGTCCAGCAGATCCTTAGAATTTAGCATTGTTCTTAAGAGAACACTTTTAATTATTTTTCCTCTCAGTCCCTTGGAAACAATCATTACACTGTTTCTATGACTGTTCTATGATTCTTTTAGCTACTAATGTACTCGTGTAGTATTCGTCCTATATGACTGAAATTTCTCATTGAACATGTTGTTTAGTTCAACTTTATTTCCACTGATGGCTAAAATTCCTACTTTTTTAGACTGAGTGATACACACACACACACACACACACACACACACACATTATACTTTCTGTATTAATTTATCTGTGGTTAGATACGTAACTTTGTACTATATTTTGGTTTTCATGAGTAATGTTGAGGTTAAGATGGGAGATTAGATATTCCTTTAAAATCTCAATTTCAACTATTTTAATAGACAGCCAGAGTTGTTGTTCATGCTAATTAGTTTGAATGTCAGTCCAGGAAAGTGTGAATCATTGCTTAACCTTCAATTGCAAGCCCTGAAAGATTTGTAGAATACTTCATGGAGATTATTATTTTTCCTTTGAGATAAAACAGAGGGATAAATTAGTCATCATGTCCCTTTTATGCCAGGAGATGGTTGGGACGATTGCACTGCAAACTGGCTCTGATTTAAGTACTGTACAACTCAAAAAAGTACTGATCTTACAAAATTTTAAATGTTATAAAGATCAATAGGTGTCATTAAAAGAGTGAACTGAAATGATCATTCCAAACTCCTCTACGTGCTAGAAATTCTACCAAGTATTTTATAAGCTTTTCAATTTTGAAAAAGAACATTCATTTTTAAAGCTGTATATTAAATTACACATTGAAATACAGCTTCCACTATAACAATTCATTGTATATAATCAAAACAATTATACTCTGTATGATTAATTTGTATAAGTTTGTATAATATTAAATTAATCATATAATTAATGTTAAACCTACTTTCTTAGAATGTTTAGTTAATAATGAAAATATTGACACAAAACATCTCTCAATTATAGCTTCAGAGTAAGTTCTGAGAGTAGTTAATATTGCTATATTATTATTGTTAACTATTTCTTAAATTGTTATATACTTTTTAAATCTGGAAAACTAAGCTGTGATAGGACTTGAGCAAAATATTCAGCATATTAACATTGCTATGACAAATTCTGGTATTACCAGCATGTTGGGCATAAAGCAGAAATGTGGCTCGAGGAACATTGAATCAATACCCTTCATTTTTTAAATCAATTTTAAACTTTCATTTTTATTTTATTTTAAAATTTCTTTTAAAAATGAAAATTTCAGTTATTCCGCCTGGGATTAATTAGCCTATTGCACAGAATAAGGATTGTATTCTACATCTTCCTTAAAGTGTTGTTTAAGCTACAATTAATAGAAATTACCTTTATAGCTAACCATTTAGAAAAGTTCAATGTATTAGTTAAAAGTCAATAATTTATAAAACTAAATTTGATGATTATAAGAACTTTTATTCAAGAAACTTCAATATTTCATTTTATGAATTAAGAACATAGCAATGACAAGTGTTTTCAGGAAATGTGAGTGAATGTTTCTGAGAAAAGTGCTACATTAGTTCTTTAATTTTTATGATCTACTAGGAAATGACAAAATAAAGTAACAAAAACCTAATAATCCACCAGACTAATTGCTGCTAACGCACATTTTGTCCAATTAGAGTAGAACATAGGTAAAAACAGTCTAATCACATACATACCTTAAAACTGTAACACAATATTATGTATATGTCATTACTTTTAGAATGATAACTTTATATTACTAAATAGAAATACTTGAATTCAGTGAATATGATATGCATGTTTTTATGAACAGAAACTTTTTTCTGCAGAATAAAGAGTTAATTTATAAATGTTATATTCACTTAAATTTAAAAGTTAGAGCAACTAATTACATTGAGTTATTTAAACTATTGGATACTTATAGAGTATAAATTGTTAACATCCAAGTTTAAGGTAAAAGAGGGGTAACATTTAAAGCTTCCAAATTGTGCCAAATTATACCTCCACCACCTCACAGTGGTTATTTTAATTTTCTCTGCACACCCTACTTTTACCTTGTATTCTTTCTCTAGTCTAATAGCATGCTTTCCATGCTTAAAATTTGTGTTTTTAGTTTCATTTTTCTAGTTATCTATGGTATGCTAGGAACATGAGATAAGCTTTCCCTCTCTGCTAGAGTATAGTGGTTGTTTCTTCATTATCTGTCTAAGCATTGATGACAGTGTCACACTGCATGCTCCAAAGATTATACTAAAATTGCTACATGTCTCTGAGCATTAGGCTTCCTTTCTGATAAATTTGAGATGGCATGAGAAGTTCAACCAAAATTCACTGGGCACCTCATTTAAGCAATGTGTATGAGCCAGTGACAATGATAATAAATACAGAGAGGAGGCGGGAAAATGTTGTAAATGTCAGGTTTAATTGCTTCCTACTTTAGCTAGATCAGTCTCATGTAACATTTTCTTTTTTTAGGTTTCTTTTCATTTATTTTGCATGACTTTCATCCCTGGAAGTTTAAGTGACAAATTTAGAGTAAACTTATACACAATAAACTAGAAACTCAGTAAATAGGAGTGGGTTGTTTAATGTGAGTTATGAATGTTTAAATATACTTTCATCATACTTTTTTAACATTTTGCTTTTTGAGTTTTGCTTGTTGCTTTAAGTCCTGGTTAAATTTTGGCAGAACTTCAGAAATTGTTTTCCTTTCTCTCTGTACTCTTCTGAGATTTTCTCCAAAATAGCAAACCCCTTGATTCAAATTGCTGTTCCCATCGTACAGACGCAAACTGCTGGGCTAGACCGGGGTCTGCTTCCCTAGGAGCAGAACAGTAACTATCAGGGCAAATTATTACAGCCCCTTATAACTTATAAAAGGGTTTTTAAACCCTTTCCAGAATGTTTTGGTTTTATTGTTATTATTATTTATAAATTGATAGATAATACTGTATATTTACTATGTAAAACATTCTTTGAAATAGTCTCATATACATACCTACACATATATTAACAGTGTCATCTTACATTACACATTGAAATTCACAGATATATATTAAATATATAACTGTAATATACACAAACATTATATATACTATTAAACTGCATATATGAGTGAGATCGTTGTGGTGTTTGAATTTCCATGTTTCTGTTATATTTCTCTTAATATAGTGTCCTCCCGGTCTGTCCATCTTATGAAATATACGGAATTAAATTAAGTGTCCGCCAAAAAATAAATAAGTAAATTGTGGTATATTGTCTTGGTCACTTTCTCATTATGAGGCATAGTACCAGACACTCAAAACTTAAAGGAGAGTTTTTTTTTTTTTTTTTTTTTCTTTTTGAGACAGGGTCTCCCTATCCAGTTCAGGCTGAACTTGATCTCTCTTTGTAGCCCAGGCTGGTCTCGAAATCGCAACAATCCTCCTGCCTCAGCCTCCCGAGTGCTGGGATTACAGACATGAACCGCAATGCCAGGCTAAAGGACAGATTTATTTTAACTCCCAGTTCTAGAAGCGTTGGTTCATGCTAGAAAGGTTTACACACAGAAACTGAACAGCATGGCGGGAGGGAGTGGGAGGAGGAAAGCTGCTCCCCGTCACAGCTGAAGGGAGAGGGAATCACCCCGGAGGGAAAGGCACCCTTCCAGGCTTCACTACCAGCAAGCTGTCCCCGCTGGCCAGCTCCAACCTGCTGACAGCAAGTCCACTCCTGTGCCCTGCTACCCAATCCTCTCCCAAAAGAGAACAGGAGGTCTTTGGGGGACATATCCTGCCCTAAAAGTAAGTAGATACTATTACTCAGAGAGTGAGATGATTTTACAACAGAATTTTGGTAATATTTATGTTTTCAATGACCAAATATGTCCTCTCTTGCATACCAGGAACTTAAAAGAAAAAGAAAAGGTTTGGAAAGTGGATAAACTTAGAAGTTATTTCACAAACACATACGCATACTCTAGAGATTCTACCACACATTTTTGTTGTTAAGTATACTACACTATAATGTATATTCTTTCATAAGATGATAGATTATTAAGTTAAAAAGGACAATGATATTCAAGGCTTCAGAAAATATATATTTGAAATATATAAAAATAATCTGGCTTATAATAACCTACATTTAAATACGCTCTACTAATCTGTAAATATTTCCCAGAAGAATTTAATAGCATATTTCACATTGGTAGATATTTTAAATAAAATGTACAAATGTCTTTGCCAATTTCTTTTTCCCTTTGCAAGACAAATTCTATGGGAAAAAAACAGAAAACATGGCATCACCTTATTTTCCATGTCTCACAGCAGCCAGATTGTCTAGGACTTCTCTCCAATTTATATACAAAGGATTTTAAATTTTTAAAGTAATATATCCTTTTGAATTTACTTCTTAAAAGAGGATCCATAGTGATTATAACTTTGATAAATATCACGAGTAATTTACTAGGCTTTTCATAGTTAAAGGAAATATCAATAGTTCATACAAGTATATATGTATATACACAATTATATATTTATGTATAATCAAAGCCTGTTATAATATTTATATAAATGATACCCACTACAGTTGAAATATTACATATAATCAAATACTTTAAAATATTTTAACACTACCATTTACATTTTAAACCCCAAGTTACACACGAAATACCTTAAAGAAAACTGAAATCATGGAAACATAATGACTTTTTCAGAATAGTATAATATATGTGATATTATCTTGAGGTCATATTTCTCCTCCCTTTGTCAGGATCACTATCCAATATGGTCCTATGAACAAGAGGTACGTACACACCTGGATTATCCGTGTGTCAACGAATACATCTGCACTCACACACCGACAGCTTTACCCTGTATATTAGCCCTGTCTTGTAAAGTAGGTTTTGTCTGTACATATCTAGTTTTTTCTCCCATTAAACACTGTCTTACTGAATCCTCTTATATTATCAACTATTACTCTAATTTTTCTTTTTAGAGGTCATGATATATAAAGTACTTATTCTCACATAACTCTTTGTACCCTTTCTCCACTATGAAAATGCGTTAATAAACCTGTGCACTGTATCTATATCTCAATGATTGAAAGAATTAAACAGCACATTTATTAATGTGAACACATTTTGGTAGATTACCTGCATTAAACTTGATGAATTCATATTTTGCCCTGGGAAGGGAAGAAAGCGCAGTCTCGCTTACCACTTCCAGGAATCAATATAGATTTCCTAACCTTTCCCTTGTGTTACTCATACAGAGAGACTTATAGCAACTTTAATACCCATGCTTTGACACCAAATGTTTGAGTATTTTTCATATAGTTCCTGGATATTTTCTGTTCATTTTCTTTGACATTCCTTCTTTTTACAGTTTTTGCCTTTACCTTATCAATACAAAATATTATACATATAGGAAATAGCTTAGTATATATTTTTCAAAAATCAGGATTTACCTTCTAACTATGGTGCATTTTTTCAGCCAAAATTTTTGTTCTTTTACTTTCTTGTCCTGTATGTTTTCTTCATAGCTTTCTATTTAGATAGTGTCTCTACCCCTCATTAACTCTAATGAAGTGAAACCACTTACATATTTTGTAAATAATTAAACTGTTTTTATTTCATTCTAATTCTCAGAAATATCTAATGTGAATTACATATTCACAATATTATTTGAAGTTTTCCATCTAAGTATTCTCTTACTTAAATTTGTATTATTTTACAGATAAATAAAATTACCTTCCACATATATAGCTAATTAATATCCTCTAGCATCTAGCTCTACATTCATTAAGCACTGCAATTTTTCTTTTTTCTTTTTTTTGTTTTTGCTATCAATACCATACTAATTTCATTAGCATGAGTGTGAATGTATTTGCTTTCCTATATCAGGAGAAAATCCTACTGACATTTTTATTTATATGTTCATGGTTATTGTTAGCAAAAATAAAAACTGAAAAGCAGTTATTTTCTGAATTTTTTAAGTTTTTATTTTAAGATAGAGTTTTACTAAATCACCAATTTTCTGTGCTGAACAAGAACTTGCAATCTTCCAGTCTTGGCCTTCCAGAGTTCTAGGATTAGAGAACCTTGTTTTCTAATTTTAATTAAATTAAAAAATTGAAATTACAATTATATAACATTTCTAGAGTAAAATGGGGAATATTGATATCTAATGAGATATACTCACAGAGCAATTTGCTGATAAGATTAATTTTGAGAAAATTCATCATACTAAACCATCAAACTTATGTTACAAATCATTCTTTTTGGTGAGTTTTTCAAAAGACTTTGTAAAAATTATTAAGTAGCTATATAGATGGAAATGATCTATATTTCCTTTCTTGGTTTTCAATTTGTATTTGGTTTTTCTATTAACTTTTAGGTAATTTTAGGATGCAGTTGTGGTTGGCATGTGCCTGTAATCTCAGCACTTGGGAGGCTGAGGCAGGAGCATCATTAAGAGTTTGAGGCCAGCTGGGCTGCAAAGTGAGTTCAAAGCCACCCTGAACTGCACAGTAAGACCCTGTCTCAAACAATAACAACAAATCCTATGTAATGTTAATGGTACATATTTATTGGAGAGATCAATGAAATTCATTGATTCATTTTGGCATCTTCAAACATCGGGGTAACATATGTAATTTAGCCCTATGCATTTCAAACTACCCTCACGTACCCTCCCACATCATTTCCTTTTCTTTCCTCTGGTCCACCGTTTTCTTCTGTACCTTCCATGTTTTTTTACCCTCCACATATGTGAGAAAGCAGACAGTACTTGCCTTTTTGAGGTGGCTTATTTTGACTAATGTGATAATACTTAGCTGAACACATTTTCCTGTCAAATAACACATCCTATTTTACGAAGGAATGATATGTACATATGTATATATGTATATATATATTTGATTAATACTCTGCTGCATATATAGTGTGTATATACCATATTTCCTCACTCAGTTATCCTTTCAGAAGCATTTAGTTGAGTCTAAAATTTGGCTTTTATAGATTGTGCTATGGTAAACCTGAGCAGAGGGTTAGCACTATAATGTGCTGGCTCTAGTTCCTTTGGAGGAGGAAAGATCTATTTTAGGTCACAGTTTGTGAAGTTTTCAATCCATAGGCCACTGGCTCCAAGCTGGGCAGCATGGCAGAGAGATACAGCAAAGGAGAAACTGCTGCTGGCATGGTAGGCAGGAAGCAGCAGTGTCAAGGCAGGAGGAGGATGTCTATAGTTCCACAGCACACACCAAGGACTAACTTCTTCCCACCAACTCTCTTCCCAATTTCATACGCAGCTATAAAGCCAACAGCAGACTAATCCAGTATTATCCATGAGCCAACATCACACAGCTATGAATCAATCACCTTCCAAAAGCTCAACTTTTGAGTGCATGCGGGTTTTGCGGGGACATCTAGGTATAAGCCATAACATGCTCCTGCCTCAGTTTCTCAGAATGCTGAAATGACAGATGTGGGTCACCACGCCTAGCCACAAATTTCTTGTGTACATATTTTTATCTGTTTCATAATTAGAACATGAAGATGTACCAGTGAGTTAGATGCAAATACATTTTATGGGATCCTTAGAAAAGACACAGAAAGATATCAGGACATTTAATTCTTTTAAAAGTTGGCCTCCTGAAAAAGGTCTTGGGCTTATAAGTGGGGGTATTCAATTCAATAAATGTCAGGGAAATTGTGTTTTGAGGTTTTATCTATCTGAAAGAACCAACTTCTTGTTAAATCCCTCATGAGAATGTTGTTATTGTAACAGGCATAATATAATTGAAGACAAGACACATAATTGTGACTTTGTGTGAAGTTTAATGCTGAAATAATGTTACTAATTCTACAAGCCAGTTCTGAAAAGCAATCCTCTTACTTTGCAGTAATGCTTAGTAGACAATGGAATTAAATGTCATCTTTATCCTTAGATTTAAAAATGATCCATAATTTGCTACCACTGAACTTCTAGTCACTTAGTCCAAATGTCAAGGAGAGAAAATGGTAGCATATACTGTGCTTAAAAGGACTGGAGTATGACTTGCAATTAAAATCAAATCACCTGCCCGTATGCTGAAGCTTATCTGCTCCCATTTGTTCTGAGTTTCACTAATGATTATGATGTTCTTTCTGCTTGTAAAACTGGAAATGATAAGTTTTTCCTATTAAAGTAACATTATTTCACCTTATGCATATCTTCATTCCTGATCAACAGAGATGTATTCGCAGTTTTCTAGACACATACTTTCTTATAGCTCCCTATCATCTTAGCACCTCTTAATTCCTTTAGCACTTCTAGTTAATCTTCTTTGCTCATATGAAGGCCAACAAAAATTGGAAGCAGGTGAGTTTATCATCAATATTTTTCCAATTTCAGGATTTTGTTCACCCCAAATATCCAAACCTATCCCATTTAGAAGAGCACACTTTTCTCCACATTTCCAGAGTCCTTGAAATCTGAGCGGAAATCAAATTAAATAGAATAAGATGAATGTATGAGAATAGCATAAGCCAAAATAGAATTTGTACAAGGTCACATTGTGAGAAAACAGATTTAAGCCATATTTTGTGGCAGTGAATGAACCCTTTTGATTCATTCAGTTTTAAGTTTTTTAAGTGTACATATGTCTTCCCTATCTAATGAAGCATTGGCAGAGATTGAGGTGCTTGAGTATGAGATAGGAGAAACACAAGAGGAGAATACAGTTTTCAAGGAAAAATGCTAAAATTCTACAGAAAATAAACTCATTAACTTAAGAAGTAGATGCTCAATGATACAAATAAAATTTTTCTAGTCTTACCCAAATGTTAATGTTACTATATATAAATGTTTACATTTTCATTGTAAATATAAGATTATCTCAAAATATTCATAATAAGAAATATTATTTATCTCGTGTTAATTTTGCACATCAACACAGGATTTAAAGGAACTACTCCAGAGCAAGAACTTGTTACTCTCATATCTCACACAAAATGCTTAGAGTGTTGTACTATTGTTTCAGCCTGTCTCCTCTTCTACATAGTCATGATTTCAAATGAGGTGACATAGAAATGTTATTTATATGTTCCTGGAGATCTTGGTTATGCCTTTAGTCACTGATTCAAAGAAATATATTTTGGGGGTCTAAGGATGAGGTGCGAGTGGAAGGTGGGAGACAATGGGAAGCACAAAGGACAGAGATGCAGTATGAACATGAGCTGGCACCCCAAAAGGAGAACATGCCTTCTACATCTCAATCTTGTACTAATTTTTAATTTTTTTCTCAAAAAAAGAAATACAGTATGTCTTGATGTTAATATGCTCATACCTATGCAACTCCAGGTAGGCAAAAATATAAGAATTAATGAGAATTAAAAGCCACTTACTCATGCTTAAGACATGAGACCATAGACAAGTATCCTCTCCCAGATGGGCTTGATCTTTTGTCCTTAGTTTCCTGTCCTTGGAGGCTCCACATCTCCTGAACAGACTTCATTACAGGCAGTTACAGTTTTGTCCCATTGATATTCCATCCTGTTTTCCTTGCCCAAACCAAGGCAAGAATGTTATTTCACTGTCCAAAAGTACAGTTCCCATACAATAAAATATGTCTTGGATCTTTGAAAGGAGAATAAAAGATAATCAGAATTCAATAGACAGCCAGAATAAAATAATTTGAGTGACATATTTAATATTTAATTATCATCAATCTCCAAAGGAAGAAATAACATTTGCCTTCATCTCCTCTAATTTATCTGTTAGACGTCTATTTCCTCTCTAATTAAAATGACATCAAAGATTTCAGCCAGAAAGGCATTAAGTGG
The DNA here is from genome assembly GCA_004027595.1 of Dinomys branickii. NCBI lineage: Eukaryota > Metazoa > Chordata > Mammalia > Rodentia > Dinomyidae > Dinomys > Dinomys branickii. The sequence goes on from PVLD010009645.1 coordinate 20,105, forward strand.
AGTGAATCGTAACATTAACAGAATACAATGCTCAACTTAAAAGCAACTGACAACTGTATTTTCATAATTGCCACTACCTATACTTAAAAGAAAGAGTGAAGGAACATTTTCAACTGCTTTTTATGGAAGAATTTTAATTAGACCGTAAACTTTAATTACAATAATTACGAGTAAAAAAGGGCAGTTGTAGTCACAGTATCCTAAAATAGTAATCAAGATGCATGAGCTGGGCAAGAAAGGCCACCACATCCTGGTGAGAAGCGTCAGTTCAGTGGCTGCTGTGGATAAAGTGAGTGAAGTCTGATAAATGGGAGGAGGGAATGAACAGAGAATTTCAGTTCTGTCCATTGGCTTGCCATCATTCTTCCACCATGCAGCAGTAACACCACCTCCTATTGGGCATATCCTGCCCCAATGCTCCCTAGCCACACAGCAGAGTGTTCATGTGCCACAGCTGGGTAACTTTACAGTACGGGTCATTTCATGGTGAAATTTTAAAATTTGTGTTTATTTGCCTTTGGAACAAATCATTCTGGTAAACTTATTCATTATCTTTTAGAGATTAATTTAGTAATTTTCATACTACTGCAACTGAGGCTCATGGAACTAGGATCATCTAGTAGCACGTTTATGCTTTTAAGCTAAAGACACACAATTTCCCACTTAGCTCCACTTCTAACTTTAGATTTCCCTATTTCTTCCCCATTGATGAGGATTTGTATACATTTATACATAACTGTTTTATATCTTATATTTTATATCCCGTATCTCACAATTATGACAAATGAGTGAGCAGTAACTTATATTTCATATGGTACAGAAGACATCTGGATGATGCTCACAGTGTTTCTTTTACTTCAACAATGTGTGGTGACCATTCACTGTAGATGTGTGGATATAGGCAAAATTATACATTTTGGTTTATCTACCTGTAAGTATCCACACAAAAATCAGATCGTAGTTCAACTACATTACAATGTTATATTTTTCCAAAAATTTCTTCATTACTATTAAGTTACCCTGGCATGGATTTTAAATAAGAGAGAAATTGGAATCATGCCATCTTAATTTTAGAACAAAATACTGCTAATTAAGAGGAGTTTCCCATTTAATGTTTGGTTTTCATTAGTACTGTCAATAACAATTCATCCACAGTGAGATAAACGTGTGCTGTTAGTCACCTCTGAAAACTGCTGACCTAGTCCTTTCTTACATTTTTAATAATTGTCAAGGTCTTGTTGGTTCTCCCTGCCATCTATTAAATTTAGTTTCTCAAATGTCTACTACAGGGCTGGGGATGTAGTTCAATGATAGAGTGCTTGCCTAGCATGCATGAGGCTCTAAATTCAATCCCTAGTACCACACACACACACACACACACACACACACACACACACACAACCCTAACATATATCCAAACAATGGCAGTCAACAACATAGCATTTATTTGTTCAATATAAATTCAATAGTTTAAATTGTGTTTAAAATACATGTATTTTTTTTTACCCTGCTTTAAACATACCCAAGTAAACTGTTTTCATAAGGACAATGAATGAAATTTCATCTTTCTTTGATCTCAGAAACCCCTACTGGGATGATGGGCATTGTATATATGCTTTTCATGGAAAAATCAGAATTCTGTCCATTGAATACCTTTGGAAACTCTCTAAAATCTCTACACACACCCACTTTCTCTCACCTCACAGGACTCAGACACAGACGTGGTATATGATGATGTTGTAAAGGGCAGGGCTTCTGAGTGCTTCTATTTTAATATGAATGGCATTCATGTTGACCCAAGCGTTCTGATTCATCTGATCATGCAAAGTAATTTCCTTCATAGGCAAGAATAAAAATTTAACTGATCAGATTTCACAGGTCTACAGTCTCCAAAAATGAACATTGAATAAGTTTGTGCCGATAAAATAGAGCCTCGTTTTTCTTTGCTAAACGTGAAAGAACAGACGTCAGACTGAGAACTTTTGTGACAACAGAGCCAATTAAAATGTAAAATAAATACATTAAAACGTGTGACTTGAGTCGTGTTTGAGTTATAGACCATCAAACAGGAAGACCATAACCTCAGGAAGCACTTAAATGAAATAAAAAGAAATGAACAAAACATAAAAATAATACCCTGACTCAATAAGATGATGAAGTAAATGTATTTTATTTGTTTTTTGGTGTACCTGCTTTCTATTGAGAGTCGTATTTTCTATTTGGAAACTGAGGACAGTTTTGACATTTTATTGCTCCTTTGACAAGAACTGCCTTATAGCAGTGAGTTTAAAATCAGTGTTCTTCTTGGACCTAAAAATCTGTTGCAACTTCTGCAAAAATCTCCCTGCCCCAAATTATCCTCTCTAGGTTAAGAGTTTAACTTCAATCATTTCCTTGGCAGTATGTCGTGCAGAATCAGCGAGATAGTGTGTGGACTTATAATGGTCCCGATTGTTTAATATAAGTCTATGTGGATCTGTGCATAATTTATTTTTGTCATAAATTCCAAGGGCTAAAAATCACTTGTGAGAGTAAAACTATTCTCTTGCACATTATTTTACTGACTTAGAATAGATCGGGTAGAGCAGCTGAGCACAAAATAGATAATGATTTCATTATTCTTTTGGGAGTATTATTGGTATGTACTTTAAAGCCAGATTTGTAGAATTAAAAAACATAAATAATTGAAGGAGTAGGTTTGAGTATAAAGGTACACTGAGAAAAAATATTCATAGACAAGCATTAAGACCTGGTATGTAAAGTACAATTAAAATTTCTATTTTCTCTTATGATAGAAACTGCTGTAAGGGAAAGGATTTATCCATTTAATAAGTTAGGATTTCAAACAAAGCTGGCATATCCATGTAAAGCTGGAATAGGGAATTATTTTCTTTCTCCACTCCATCTAGTCAATCTACAAACATATTTTTATAATGATCAGCTAAGAGTTCTATTTCTTTAATTTTGATGTTTTAAAATAATTTGAAGATTTGCAGTTGACTGCTTTGACTTGGCTTAAAATATAGCATTTGGCTCCATGACTTGACATAGTGCTGCATTTGTGAAGGTAAACTCCCAGCGGGTCATACTGGGAAACAAATTACTGTAAAGAAATAAGTATATTAAAATTCTAAGTGATTTATTGAGTGAGCCTCTTTAACTTTCAGATTCCTCGGGCTCTTGGAAAGTAGTCAGAAGATTGTGGCAGTTCTACATAAGATGATATTGCGTGACTGGAACCTGTCGGTTTGATGTCTCACTCATCAATTTATTTCCTTTACACTGACCATCTTCATGCCTACTGCAAGTAATGTGCGGTTCAATATTTTTCTTATGGGTAAAAATTATAGGGGAAACAAATCTAAGGGCAATTGACTGTAAGTATAATGATATGTTTGAAATACAAGTCTGTGAACAGCCATAGTTCTGTGCTGCATAAGAAGCAATGGATTGGAGATGAACGGAGATAGATATATATGAGAGAGAGAGAAAGTGAAATGAGTAACCCTCCCTTTCTGTCCAGATCCTACCTCCTAAAAGCAAGTCATCTCTAAACTCAACAGTGGATTGATCTCCTTATGCCTCCGTGATCCAATCACCTCCCAAAATTTCCACCTACAGGTTCAGGAAATTCTGGGGCAGCATCTAGATATATACTCTCACATTTTGACCATTGCCTCCCAAGACTCATGCTCATCCTTTCGTGCAAATATAATTAGACCTTCTCTCAGAGTTGTCTGAATCCCAACAGACTCGAGCATTGATGAAAAGGTGAAGTCCAAAGTCTCCTGTCAGATTTAAGGTAAACTCTTAGTTGTGAGCCCCTGTTTTTAAATTAAAAAATTTAATACTTTCAACATACAAAAGCACAGGGTAAACACTTCCATTCCAGAAGGGATATTTAGGTGGATAAAAAGGAAGGACCAAAGCAAAACACAAACCCAGCCGAGCAAATATTAAATCCTGTAGCTTCATGTCCAGCACAAGAATGTGTTAGGTTCTATCTTCGGCAGATATTCAGCTAGTGCAGGTGCCACACCCCATTATTTCCTTTTCCTTTGTGTATCTCGTCTCTGTTTTTGTTCCTGTCTCTCTCTGTCTCTGTCTCTCTCTTTTTCTGAGTTTATGTTGGTCTTACTGCCAAAAGCAGTAAGAAAGATAATAATTTAATCCAGGCACAAACATATTTTATGCAGTACTTTGAGGGAAGTACTTCATTATTTGATCCTGATACTTTTTCAGCTTATTAAGTATCTTCAGAAACATTTATTGACCATGGTATTATGTATTATATTTTGCATATTTGCATGTTGTGGCAAGATGTTTTCCTTGAGCCATGCTCTAATAGGGTATGGAGTTCAAGGATAGCACATAGCATGACTTGTTTTGCTGTGAGGAATTGCAAAATTTCTGTCTAATATTAATGCATAATTTTTCTGCAAGATTCAGGAGAATATTAAAATAAGCAGGTTTCAAGAATTAGAGATGGGCCTGAACATATCTCCTTAGGGACATGCAGTTATTTTGAATCATCTCTAGACGCTTTTAATTCTTCAGCCCACTCTGCTTAGAATATAAATTGTTGGTGGAGTTTCTCCTCAAAATATTTCATTTCTTATGACTAATCATTACATTAAGGAGGCCCAGAAGACACCAAAAACTGTATCATCTCACTTCTTATCTATGTTTTGTTCTTAATGGATTATTTCATAAAGTAGTCCTTTATGAATTACAGTTAGAATGCATTCAATCATATATCTATAATTTAGGAAATATAACCTAACATTTCATTTAAAAAGATAAAACATTGAAAGTGTACAAAGATGTGAAATCTTTTCTAGCTGTGCTGTGTTTAATGTCTGATATTTCTGTAGTAAAAGAAAAATTTCCATCACAGTGCAAGTGGTGAGCATGATGCTGTATTGTGCCTAAGAATCCTCCATCGCTCATGTACGAAAGGCTGGCTCCCAGAGTTGGACTGGGGAGTTTGACAGAATATACAGTAGGTGGGGTCCTGTGGGAGGTTCTTATGCCATGAGGGGGGTCTCCTTAAGGAAGAATGTGGGACCCCAACCTCTTCCTCTTTCTCTTTTGCTTCCTGGTTCACAAGATAAGCAGTTTCCTCTACCAGTTGCTCTGCAACTTTGACATAGATGTTTGCTATGTAAAATCATAATTGGTGATTTTATCTGATCCTGTATGGTAACTTCCAAAAATATGAGCCAAAATTAACATTTCTCTATATATAGTATTTGAAGTTTTTCATTATAATAACATAAAGCTAGGAGATGTGGCATGCGTGCTTAATCAAAGCCTTACATGGTATGAGATCTTTAATAAGTTAAGACCCAAAGACTCCAGGGAAAATGTACGTTTAAACTGAGGTTTAATGAAGAATGATTGGTTGTATAAAAGTTTGAGTGAACTAAAATCGGGTGACCAAATGGTGACAGACCAAGAGGAATTTCATCAAGGATTATCTTTTCAGATTTGTCTTGATCTCTGTGGCATTTTTCCCTCTGAGGTACAATGTGGATCCCCTTCTAGAATGAGGGTCTTATAATCTACTAGCAGACAAGGTAGGTCTGACATTACTTGTCAATGGCTAGCTCCTGCACATAAAATTGGGATATTTCTAGGTCTGACTGCTATCTTTGGTTCAAATCTATTTTAGTTCTGTGTCTTTCCATTGTGAAGAGGAAAGACTGTTAATATGAACTGCCTTGAAGGAGAAAAAAAGGAAAACAGCAAGACAAAAAACATTGAGGAAAAGGTCATAACAGACTTTATTTCTAAGAGCATGCATTGTCCCCCAGTTAAAAAACACTCAGCATGCCAAAATATGCACCATATATTGTGATTGAAGTTTCTGGGGTGACAAAACACTATCACTGATTATCTTGATGTATATATTTTATAATGTTTATTTCAAATATGTGGCATACACACAAAAAGGAAAATTAACAGGAAACACAGAAAACATGACATCTGAAGTTGGGACTAAGACCACATATATAATATTTCAATAAATATTAATCTTGATATGTAGATTATGAAGGAAACATCTCTGATTAGTATTTTAAAAACTACACAATGTGGTGATTTTGTGGTATGAAATAAAAATGGACACAAAATTAAAAATTAATTAGAGCAAAAAGCAAAATAAATACTGTCAAACTGAAACAATCATTAAACAATTACTAAATATGTAATAATTGTCAAAAGCATATCAATTAATTTCATACTTCATTTAGATCAGTGAAAAATGTGTGTATACAAAACCCCATATCATTCTTATTGTTTTTGCTTTGTTTTGTTTTTCTCCATGTTGTTGGTATTTTGCTATTGTTCTTTTTTAAAATTCTCTTTAAAATAAAAAAGATAGAATAGCATTATAACAGGTAAACTAATTGCATAGAAATGTGAAAAAATAGAACTGGCAGGGAGAATATCCCTAGATTTGCTTTTAAAAATGTTTTCAAATGTCAACTCTTTGTACAGCTCTATAAATAAGAGTAGTAACGAAAAAGAAAACTTGCAAAAAGTGTTTTTAAAAAGTGTGTGTATGACTAATGATGTTGCACATTTTCTGATGTATTTATTTGCCATTTGTATTTCTTTATCTGAGAAGTGTTTGTTCATCTCAGATGCTCATTTTTGGATTGGGTTTTAGAATTTGGGGAGGTTGATGTTTTTTATTATTTTTATGTTCTATAAAGAAGACCTTTGTCTGAGGGACAGTCAGCTAAAATTTTTTTCCAGTTTGTGGCTTTTCTTTTTACTCTGCTGGCAATTTCTTTAGAAGTGCAGAAACTTCTCAGGAGGATGAGATCCCAGTTGTTGATTCTATGAAGTATTTCCCGTGTGGTTTGGTTTTTGTTCATGAACTCTCTGCCTACCCCGATGTCTTCAAGATTTTTACCTACTTTTTATTCCAATAGTTTTAGTGTTTCTTTCTTAACACTGAGATCTGTGATACATTTTGATGAGTTTGGTGCATGGTAATAGCCTTGGGTCTATTTTCAGACTTCAGAAAGTGGCAAGGCAGTTTTTCCAGCACCATTTATTGAAGAGACTATCTTTCTTCCAGTGAGCTTGTTTGGTCCCTTTATTGAATATTAGGTGGCTGAGTGTGTTTGTGGTTATGGTTGCAACTTCCAGTCTGTCCCATTGATCCTCAGGTATATTTTTAGCCAGTACCATGTTGATTTTATCACAGTAGGTTTGTAGTATAATTTCAGGTCAGGGACTGTAATTCCACCTGACTTGTCTTTGTTGCTCAGAATTGCTTTTACTCTTCTGGGTCTCTTATGGTTCCAGATGAATTTGAGGAATATTTTTCCTAGATTTGTAGGATATGCCAATGGTAGATTAATGGAAATTGTATTGAATCTGTACAACAATTTTGGTAGTATGGCCATTTTCACAATGTTGGTTCTCCTATCCATGAGCAAGGAATGCTTTTCCATTTATTGAAATCCTCTTTAATCTCTTTGTTGAGAGTACTGTAGTTTTCATTGAATAGATGCAAATTCAAACACTGAGATCTAATCTCACCCCAGTGAAAATGGCTAGCATTAGGAAATCAACCAATCACAAATACTGGTGAGGCTGTGGAGAAATAGGAGCTCTTTTCCAGTGCTCGTGGGAATTCAGCCTGTTACGATGACTGTGGAAATCAGTTTGGAGATTCCTCAGCAAACTAGATCTAGTTTCAGGTCCCATTCAACCCAGATATTTCCCTTCTGTGTATTTCCCCAGAAGATCAGAAAACATCATATCATAGTGATATATGTGTACCCATATTCATAGCAGCACAACTTGTAATTACTAAATTGTGGAACCAAGCCAAATGTCCATTCACTGAGGAATGGATAAGAAAATTGTGGTACTTCTATATAATGGAATATTACTCAGCTATAAAGAAAGATAAACTTGAGGCTTTTACAGATAAATGGTCACAACTATAAACCATACTCATAAGTGAAACAAACAAGACCTCCATGTGTAAGCAACATATTGTCTCAGTAGTGTGAGAACCTGAAAGAGTGAATAAAAATTAAGAGGTAGGACAGACATTGTGAAATGAAAGAAACATGCTAAAAAATAAAGAGCAACTGGAGTGAGTGGAGAGAGAAAGGAAAGAAGGGAAATTATGTATGTATGTATATATAGGACAGCTAACATAGTTGGACTACTGACTTCTATTGCTTTATAGAATGGAACAGTTAATGATTAATTATTTGGTCAATCTTGCATGTCTCTATTTGTTCTCCTGAGAAACCACTTTGAAAATATCAATATGCAATACAACAATTTTTAATTTCCTACTACTTTGTCTGTAACTTTGTATTGCTTGTATTGTTCTTATGCTATTTTATAAATGGACTGGTGTCTGTTAATATGTTTTCCTTCTCTTATTTTTAAAATAAATCTGTAAAGTATGTGTATTAAACAGAAGGTGGTTAATATGTGTAAAAGTTTTCATTTGTTTCCTTTATGTAGGTATTCTATTCACTTGCTGAATATTGACAGCCTTCAAAATCTTGATACTGAAGATTAACTCTTTTGTTATTCCTTGTTCCAAGGTAAAACCTACCTTAAATTTGCCATATTTATTAGAACTCATGAGCATGTGTCTCAAAATTTTCTTGAAATTTCCTCTATGTGATTGATGGAAGTCCGTATCTCTATCCATGAAGGTATTCTGGAAAAAGAAGAAAATAAAATCCTTCAAATGTTTTTATTGAAAGAGAATATTGCCATTTTGCAGGAGCGCTGGGTGTGGTAGCACATACTTGTAATCCCAGCCCTCAAGAGGCTGAGGCAGGAGAATTATTGCAAGTTTGAGACCACCTGGGCTACAAAGTGAGCTCAAGTTCAGCCTGAACTGCATACCAAGAGCCTGTCTCAAAAAGAAGTACACACACACACACACACACACACACACACACACAATTTTTCAGGAGCAAGCTTCAGTTAACTATTCTTTATTGGCCAGAACATGTAAGCACAGAGTGCATACCAAGGCTGTCCACCGAGGCCTTCCTAAATTACCATTCTTTATTGCATAAAGACAAGAATCATAGCTAAAATATCTACGTCAGCCTACATGTCTCTGTTGCCACCAGTTTCACTATTTGAAACCTATTACAAAATTGTCAATAGGTTTTTGTACTTTTATGTTTCTTAAAAAAAAAAAAAATTATTTTCCTAATTAACAAATCAGGAGAGCTGATCATACAAAAAACGATGAAGTGCTTGTATAGCCAACTCCAAGGAAGTGACATTTTAATTAAAGGATAATTGATCACTCTTGTAGTATTCCTGAATAGTGAAAATGTTCAGTCGGGGCTTTACATCATCTTAGGTTGAAATACCAAATTTTCTGTGCTCAATATGTCTGACATCTCTTGGGAACTCCACAGTGCTGCTGGTTAGGACTGACCTGTTGCTTCTCCTACAGACCACTGGAAGAGCAGATGCAATAAATCATATCATTTCTTAGCCATAGTTACTCTTTTGAGCTTTCCCACCAGAAAATGCTCCTTGGAAAGAAAATTCAGACATCAGAAGCACTGTATTAGGTCAATATCAATAGGTTTTGTAAATCTGAGGAAGGTTTACATAGTAGTGAACATCTTAATCATTTAGGTGAAGCTTACCTTACAGTGTAGAGTACTGGTAAAAGGGAAGGAAAGCAACTCTGCAAAGGAAAACTTAAAGCATATTTGTATAAAGAATTATAGTGGATGATGTCAGGAGGACAAAGTTCAATACAATATTTTGCCCAAAGAAAAATGGACACACATCCTGGACAACAAAGACATAATGCACCAAAGAGCAATTTCACCTGTTGTCCTGTCACAAATTCTATAAAAGCTGTCTATCTTATATAAACCATAGTTATGGTTTGTGTCTACATGTTCCCCCCCAAAATCCTCATGCAATCATGGGCTGGGCTTCTAGATATTTGATTGATCCATAGTCCAATGCTGGGATTATGGGTATGAGTGCTATACCTGCCCTGGGGCGAACAGTTTGCAAATGTAAGGGAGAGAAAGAGGCTGCTAGCCGCCACTCCACCCTTTTGCTCTTGCTGCTTTTTTTTTTTTTTTTTTTTGCGGTACTGGGGATCGAACTCAGGACCCTGCGCTTGCTAGGCAAGTGCTTATTCCACTGAGCTATATCCCCAGCCCATGCTCTTGCTGCTTTTGCTGTCTTCTGCTGCTATGAACAGTTGCCAGCTGCCATGTGCCCCTCTGACTTGGAGCCAGCTGAGTATGGACTGAAACCTCCACAACTTGTGAGCTAAATAAACCTTTCCTTCCTTAAGTTTGTTTGTTGGGTGTTTTGTCTCATCAATGAGAGAAAAGTAACCAAGACACCATACTTCTTATAAAATCCTTTTCATATAACACAGTTCCTCAACATGATTTTTTTGAGGGAAGGGGTACAAAAACTCTTCCCTTGCCTTTTAAGAGTGCCAGTTCTCATGTACTTCCCAATAAATTTGTCTGTTGTACATTGGCCTTCATATAACCAAGCAGATTTGAGTCCGGGACTCAATTTGGTGAGCTAGTCAGGAGTTGTGCCCTTGGTGGTATAATCCTTTCAGTTTCTTGGGATTAGGTAGTTGGCATGGCAATTATCAGGGTTTACCATTTCATGCTGCCAGGAGGAGTGATGGTCATTTTTGAGAACCACCTGCTTGTGAAAAAGAAGACCAAAGCAGATGGACTTGGGTCCAGCAGCACTGTGCTTAGACTTTTATTTGGAGGAATGAGATATGAAAATGACTTGTACATTCTATTGATGATGTTTTTATTATAAAGCTCCAAGTTTTTAAAAATATGTTTAAATTTTCTTGGTACTAGGAGTTGAACTCGGGACATCGCACTTGCAAGGTAGAGCTTGTGCCACTGAGCTATATCTCCAGCCCCTGATCATTTATTATAATGATGTTCTTTTTTAATTTTGAAGGAGTTGAAAAATATCCACCAAAATTAAGCTTGGTATTCTGTACTTAACCTCAGAAAGTCAAATCTACTATTTACATGCATGCCAATGTGCAGTATGAGTTTTGTTTTCTTTCTTTTTTTTTTTTTTTTGGCAGTAGTAGGAATTAAATCCATGGGCACTGCACTGAGTTAAAACCACAGCCCTATTATTATTTTTTTGTTGTTGTTTCAATTTGGCGCAAGATCTTGCTGATTCAATGTGTTTCAGGCTGGGCTCAAATTTTTGACTCTTCTGCCTCAGCCTGGAGGAGTTCTAGGATCACAGGAACTTGCCACAACACGCAGCTTCCTTTTTTTATATTTTATTTTGAGACGAGTTCTTGATAAGTCCCTAAGATTCACTAGCTGTACAAGAACTTTCAGAGCTACTGAGTTCTTCTCCCAGAATTCTTGGGGCCAGATCTCCCTGTGCTCTTTACGAGGAGATCCATCATATCAGTAGTGTCCTTTTCTTCCATAATTTTCATAAGAACACTAGGTCGATAGAAAGATCAGAAATAATGGATCTTTTATGGAAGGTTCAAAAATAGCACTTACTTTAGAGCTTTTCGTTGCTTAATTGGGAAGAATTGCATGTCAATTTTTTATCTCTTGTTAGGAAGAATTTGCCCCTTTGGCTCTTGCTTCAGAAATTTTGATCATGGTAATCTGTTTAGCAATCTTTGATTCCCCCCCAAAAAAATTCAGGGATTTTATAGAATATCCCTGTTCTAAATCTGCTATGACAGTACCAAAGATTGGGTCAGTTATAAACAATTCAAATTTATTTTTCAATGTTCTGGGTGCTAGTAAGTGCAACATCAAGTGACAGACATATATGTTCTGTGAAGGCCTCACATCCTGACCATAGACGGCACTTTCTATCTGTGACCAGTGGTGGAAGACACAGTGGAGGTTTCTAGGCTGTTTTGTAAAATGTAACAATCCCATTCATTGTAGTTATGTTCTACTATGAAGTGATTCAAGCTCATTTATTGTACTCTGTGCCCAAGCTCTAAAACCAGATCCCTAGGTAGTTTTGTTGTATATGATATTTAGAAACCCAGTTGTAATATTTTGGTATATTTCTTGTTTTCAATTATCAGTATTTCTTCAGTGACTCATTAAAGACTTGGTAGTTTAAAAAATACACTATTGCAGAATACACTTTTTTGACATATTGATTACTAACTAACTAATTTGAAGAGCTGCAAGCATGGTAGTTGCTCTTTTATAAAGGACATTTACATCTATAAAAGGTAGTGCCAGAAGAAGAGCTGCTCAGAAGCAACCATTATCACCTAAGATAATTTTATTTATAAAAATAAAACCTACTATTAATTCGCACCACCTCCCCGATCCTCCCATAGTCAATCGCCATCTCCCAGAAAATCCAAATCTTTATTTCTTTCTGTATCCTATGATGTAATATAAGCTTGAATCAGCTCACCCTTGCTTGCATGTCATATTTTTATGGGCCTCCATGTAGTCACATACACAAATAAATATGTTTTCCCTCTTAATCTGTACACATAACTAAAGTCACAGCCCAACCTAAGAAACTATAAGGGTAGATTGTAACCCTTATCCCCTACAATACATAGAGGAATGTCAACCATGTACATAAACATACATAATATGTTTGCCTATAGTTGTAAATAGTTTTGCATATGTAAAGATGTATGCATGTGTAGTCATACTTGTACATAATAAAATTTATGAACTAACATTTTTAAATCTACAGAATACAATTATAATGCCTATTCTTAATATATTTGCAAATTATAACACGTGTTCATTCTACGCTATTCTTACTTACTCATTTCCTCATTATGCTTTAAGATTTTCTGATTCATTGCCAAACAAATAAGTAGATGTAAAACACTGTGAATTTTATCTTGTGCTTTGGGCACTTTTCTGTGTCTTAGTAGCTGACATTTTAGGTGTATTTAATGAAGCTACAACGGAGCAGTTTGACTCATTACTTTCATGATATTTTTAGACAGGTTCATTGTAGTCCTCATTCCATGACTTTTTCTCTACTGCTTAAATAAGACCTTTTTTAGTATTTTACCCCATGCCCATGAATTATGAGAGTTTCTAGCCTGACTGAGAACAGGTAGGGTTCAGTTTGAGCTCTGGGCACTGTTGTTCTAAGGCATTCTAAGAACAGTTCCAAAAATATCTAGAATAAACAATAAGAAAACACAATCTGTGTTTTACCAATTGTAACAAAATAAGTAAGTAAATTCCAGGAGACACATCATGCCCTGCTACAGCCTTGAACAATTTGTTGTTGTTGTTGTTGTTGTTTTACACAAATCATTGACCTTCTCTTTTGTCTTTAATATAGTCAACTTTAGCCTTGACACTCTGGATTCCTGCTGGGTCGCATCATGTTAGCAATTGTACCCCCTGCATCCAAACTCAAGGGAAACAACACAAGCTTTCAATAGACTAATCAAAGCTACTTCCATGCTCTGTAGGAGGGCAAATTAAATTTGATTATTTTCCTTGCTCAGATGCAAATGCTGTTGCACCAAAAAATCAAGATACACAATTCCTAGGTTGTATTCAGTCAGTATTGTAACATGAACTTGGGGAAAAGCCCACAGAGTAATTTGAAAAGAACACATAATTATGGAGAACTGTATCCTTAAATTTTAGCATGGAGCTATTAAATAAAAAAGTCCTTGGTAACTATAGATAACTTTTTAATTTTCAAAATTTCATTAGCTATTTTAAATAGAATTTGTAACCCTACAGAGAAAGACCAATGGAAAAATGCATTTTTAAAGGAAATATCACTTTATGCATTTTTTTTGCATTCGACTAAAGCTTATTCATGCATGTAATACAAAGCCAGCATTTCAAACCACACATATCAAACTGCAATGCGTTACCACTGCAGCTCATAGAACTGTTATTCTAAAAGTAGAACCCTACTGAATATGAATGAGAACACATGCATGTGAATATAATTTATAACTCATAGATGAGTAAAGAGCAATACACTCTAAGGTTTTATTTCCAATAGCTCCTACATGAACAAAGGAAGAGTTAGTTGTATGAATTCCATTCATAGGCAGCAAATGCAGGGGCCTTCCAAAAGCATATGGCTGCAATATAAACACAGCTGTTAACAGCTTGCTTGGTATGAGAAAAATCTATGTTCTTTGTAAGAGAAAAATTCTAAGAAGTCTTAGATTTAATTACAGGACAGTGAATAGAGGAGAGTAAAATAAAAGAAGCTACCTCCCAACAGACTGGGGCCAGAATGAGTAACAGAAACAAGAAGAGCAAGAAGGAGCCACTTTGGTCAGTTAGGGTTCACTAGAAGAAGGCTTCAGTGGCTGCCTGCAGAGCGAGGTGCAGAAGAATGCAAAGGACCATCTGCAACCTAGAGAGTCAAAGGATCCAGTCAATAGCCAAATACCTGGAGCTCACTGCAGAGTCCTGCGTGAGTCCGCATCAGGCCCAAAGTGCCTGTGCTAGAAGCTGAAGAGTCTACACTGGAAGCCTGGAGATGGATGTCCTAAGGTAACAGTGAAGGCTTGAGCTAATCTAAAAGAAGCAGGAATGAAATTTCCTCCTTTGTCTTTTTATTCTGTTCTGCCTTGAAAGCCAACTGGTTATTGCCTCTCACAAGCATGTTAGGTTTTCTATCTTCAGTAAGTCAGTCATCTAGACACACTCAGAACTGTGTTAAACCAATCTGCTACTCACTTCTTATCCATGACAACAGAACTATTAGACCACTCCACCTTCTTACATGCTGACATTCGTGTTCAAACCTCCAGAAAACAAATCACCACACACCGCTGCATTCTGCTTGCACTAACCAATTAAGAAGCAAAAACTACTTCTCCTTACTGATTGTTCTTCTCCCCAAACTTTGTCTGCTTCACCTTGTCGGGTGCTTTTAACTACAAGCTCTGTAAGTAACTGTACTTCTCCTAAATTTACAAAAGATGCTCATAACTCTTGTCAGGTGAATGTTTTCTAACTACTTTGCTACATTGTATGCTGCTGATTATTGTAGGAACATATTCCAGGCATCGATCCTTCTGTTTCCTGCCTAGCACTTAGAGTAACTCTAAAAGCCCTTTTCTTTAAAAAAAAGAGGTCTAGAGATTTAGTTAAATATATTTCAAGCTTATACTGGCCCTATAAAGGAATAAACAGAGCTAGGGATAGAGATCACTGGTACAGTGCCTGCTTCACAGGCACAAGGTCCTGTGTGATTCCCTGTTAAAAAAAAAAAACAAAAACAATAAATAATAAGAATAAGGCAAAGCATTTCCAACAAGAGAATTATGCCATAAGATAATTTGCTATATTTGAATCTTTTTTTTTATATTTGAATCTTTAATATCCCTCACAAGGCCCATATGATAAAAGATTGTTCCCCAACCAGTGCTGCTATTAAGAGATAGTAGAGTTTTTGGAGACAGGGCCTAGTTGCATGGAGAATGCTAGTTACCGGGAGGCGTGGCTGTGGAGGACACATCCTGCTTTCAGTTCCGCTCCCCTTGTGCTTTTGTCTGCCGTGAGATAAGCAGCCTTGCTCCACCATGAGCTCCCCACAATCCTTTTCTGCCAGCCCCAAAAGCAATCGGCCAAGTGATCAGGGGTCAAAACCAATGAGGCTAAGAGCCCAAACAAACATTTCCTATTTTTAATTTTATATCTCCTGTGTTTTGCTAGAGCAAGGGAAAACTGACTAACATAACGTTCATTATTTCTTAAAATAGGATTAGCATTATAAATATGTATGTACTTATATATAGTAATCATAGTGCATGATTTCCAATAAAAATACTGACTACCATATAAGTAGTCACTTAGGATGTATGTATTCTTAAAAATTACAAATAAGATATCATTTCTTTTCATAACACCATTGGGTTTTGCTATTTAATAATATATGGAAATAAGTTAGCTACAAAGTTGTTATTTGTTTTAATTTGATAAAGTTAATAAATGCCTTAGAAGTTATTTCTGATGTATTTGTAATTACAGCAATGAATAATACATAGTGTGTGAATTTAAATATTTTCTTGCATAGACAACTCCATTATGTTAATATCAGATCATTTCAAGAAAGGTTCTCTTATAAGTGACCAGTTTTGAAATCCCTCAAATTTGCACATTTAGCTACATATCAGGAAATAGATTAAGGATCTTCCCTCGCTGTTGTGACTAACTAGCACAGGTCCTTGCTTTGACAACAGAGAGAATTAAAATTAAGTGTAAGTGCTTTTATAAATTTGCAAGCAAAAGATTTGACTGGAAAATGGTCGAAGGTAAGACCTGGCTTTCAGTTCCATTCACAGCTAGCAGGGGCCGACTGGCAAGACTGCACCAGCCCATTCACAAAGAATAAAGAAAACTTTTAGGGGCTATAACGAGCTGGGCTCTGGGTCCTCACTGTTGCAGTCTTGTCATCGCATCGCCAAATGAATTTTTCAGCTTCGGGGGAAATTCAGGCCTTGTGTGAAGAACTCTCCTGACTTGAGGGTCAGTTTGGTCCCTGGGAGGGGTCCGCCTGACGTGTGGCTGTCTCAGACATGGGAGGCTCTCCTCTCCAGGGATCTGAGGTGACCCTAGGCTTAGGGCAATGGAGACTTTCAGATGTAGGTACTCTCTGTCGTAAAGGGTGAGAGACAGGCCCGGCACATTTAGGGCTTATGTCTTTTGCTTTTCCCACCTTTAGACAAACGCTCCCTGCATGACCAAAATACCTGTATGTATTGCTGCATAGGTTGTAATCCAGAGTTTTAGCAAATGAAGGTCAGGTTTTTCCACTTTTAGGTACCTACTGGGCATTTGTACGCCCATGTACGTATCTTTTTTTTTCCTAAAGATGACATTTAAATCTCTGTCTTAGGGATATCATGCTTTTCATGCATATCAAGCTAAGGGCCCCAGTGTTTATTTATTCTCAATTCCTATGCAGATCTCTATGCTGTACCTCCTTCTCCTGGACAGATTATTTTCCTTATGCTCAAGGTGAAATAGACAAGGTCTCTTCTGTTTGCTGTTTTGGATCATGTAGGTAGTGAAAATCAATCTTCTGGGTTTTACTATTAAAGTCAATGTTCCTCAGGAGTTGCTGTTAGAGCATTGTGAGGAGCCTCTTGGCCCCCTCAGGTGTATTCTGCCCCAGGTTTACAACTTTGCAGGATGCATCAAGACCTTGCTGCTCACATGGCTTCTCTTGGAAGCATTGGGCCCACTCTCGTGCCAGTAACCTTTCTCTTGGTGGAACACACACTTGGTGCGCTGGCTGCTGGTCTCTGCGGTTCCTACTCTTTCCCTGCTGAGGAACTTAGATGACTTAAAGGAGCTGTGTGACTCTTTCAGAGAGCTTCCTCCTTGCTGAGTCCAGGCTGACCTTGAAGGGCCTTGGGCAGAATACTGGCTCTCCTCTTAGCCTTTTATCTACCTGGGGTTTAGTTATGTCTGAAGGAAGGTCAGTTATGTCTGTCTGAAGTGGGAACAGTAGATTTTAATCCTATTGTATGTTTTCCAGGATATCACCATTCAGTACTTTGAAACATATTATAAAATAAAAAAAATATTATCTATTAAGCAAAGCCAGCATAAATATTAGCAGTCAGTGCCACATTCTGCCTGTCCGGAAGGTGGTGCCCTATTGTTTTAAGACACTGCTCAAGGTGTACTCCTGCTGGATGTTAACAGACAACCAAGTCTTGCAAGGAAAATGCAAAACAAAATATATAGGAAATAGTCAGTGAATCTAGTTTTGTTATTAAGTTGTACCTAAGCGTATGTGTTAGACTTCTTCTAAGTAGACTGCACTTATTTACAGTTGTACTATATCTTTAAATGATTACAGAGGCAGTCTTTGGATCAAACAGCATGTGAACATATGCAATTATCATAATCACAAACAAGAAAACATGAAAAAAATCTATTACTACAAACTATTTCAGTTTAGAGAGGTGTTCTCAGCTTTGTATTTTAGATAGTCTCTATATTTGGGAAAATATTAAATGTACTTAATATATAAATAAATCAGCAATAGTTAGCATTATATTTTTGCAGAAGTCCTTTATGTAGCAATGTAGTTTTTACTTTTGAGACACAATTTATAATTGTATGACCCAGTAGTATAGAAGTAATTGGTAAGTTTGCAGTTACTAGGTCTATAACAGTGACCAGAAGGAAACAGTCAAAAAATAGCTTTGAACTTTTTATCAGCTTGGAAAACAGTACTGATGACCATAAACATAATTAGCACCTGGTTTATAAGAACATCTCATTTTTATAGTAGAAAATACTTATTCAGTTCAGATCCATAGTTATAGACCAGTTTTAAATGGCAAGACTAAGAAAATGGCCAGTTTTTATTTCTCTCCCTGCATTAAACTGCATGTAAATAGTAGAAATGCTAAAAGTTTTACTATTTTATATTTTTAAGATCCAAATGCAATGCTTTCTTCATAAAAGAGACTATTTTATGGTTACTATGCCAAAATTACCATTCCTTACTTTTATATAATATCTATGAAGCATAATTATCCTTTAGATGTATAAAGGATACATCTCTAGTCTCAAACGCACAGCTTAAAATGCAGGGTGGGTGCCAAAATTATTAATTAAAAAGCTTTGTAACAAAATGACACTTAAACCTTGACTGCTTAAGACTCAAATTTTCTAAGTAATCTAAAGTCTAACAGCAGAAAACAGAAAAATTTACCTTGATAAAACACTAAAATTACTGTTTCCTAAACCTGTTTTTATACATTTTCCAAGAGTTGGTCAATATTTTTAAAAAAAACTTATCACCTTAGACATCTGACTTTTTTTCCTTGTAAACAGCATTTGTCTTTTATAAACTGACTTGGTCATTCTAAAATATTTTCGTTACATGCAAAGTGCTTTCTCATCCAAAAACCATCTTTTCCCCCTTTTTAACCTTATTACCAAAAATATTCCCACACTTACAACTTTCTTTGTAATTCTCTTTTATATTTACCTTGTGTTCTTTCGTTACATTTATTTTTGAACCAATTTTTACAAAATTTTGAAATGTGGTCAAATTAGTATTTTTTGGCAAAATCCTTTTTTTATATATATAAAAGAGCTTACACTCCCCTTTTTTCATTGCAGCAGACAATAATATTTTAAAATTTACAGATAAATATTTTCCTTATTCATCAAATGTGTGTGATTACTTAAAATACATAAAAGAGCACCCTCAGGCACTTTTGGCAGATTTAGGAAATTGGCAACAGGTTGATCATTTTTTCAGTAAATGGGGTGAATTGATATTAAGAAATGGGACTGTTGCTGTCAGCCATCAGATTTTTAAAAATTAAATACCACAAATGTAGGTATTTATAGGCAAATTTGTAGGCAAATAGAAAAGAAAACCTATAGAATACATTAAAAAATGGTTTAGTTCTGACTCCACTCTTCATGCATAGGCTATGTGGTACCACAATAATAATCATATTTAGTCATAGATTTCTAACTATAACTGAAGGCCGGGCATTTAGAATTCTCCCTAGGGGCTTCCTGACGTTACACACACTATGGGAGGTCCGTCGCTCACCCTGATTCCTCATCACAGTACCTTGTTCCTCCCGCAAAGCCCGCAGACCGGAGCTTTACCTAGAGGTAGAGCAATGTAATCCGTCTTCCTGGGTTACAAAGACATCGAGCTAGATTCTTCTTCACCTTTTCTGCTGCTTTCTTTCGTATTCCTGGCCAGAACTCCATCTTCCTTCTCCTGTTAGGATGCCCCTGCAAAACCCCCAAAAAGTTTAAATGACAAATAAATTCCTTTGTCACAAACTGTACAGCCTAAGCCCAGAAGCCTCAAAGGGTTTCAATAAACAAGGTAGAGCGCGGTCCAATATGTACACCGGGAAAGGGTCTAAATCGACAGGCGTACCGAATCCCAGGGTTTCTTTCTGTTTTACCTGCCGGTGACGACAAGCATCGGATGCTGACAGGAGTGGAAAGATAAGACAGTGATCCTGAAATAAAAATAATTTCAACAGCTTCATGGGACCATTTCATCTTCCCTTTATGTACAGTGCACAATAGCTGCAAGTGGCTAGTGCCCAAGGGTGTGCTTCACTGTCGCAGCAGGCAGCACGGGTAACAGATTCGGGAGGCAACAGCCCTGCTTTGGGAATCTCAGCTCATCAGGCTCAACGTCCTGCCCCGCAGAACTGCTTATGGAATGAGCCCTGACGCAGGTACATATGGGAGAAAAGGTTCTTTTGGTAAGATGACCGACTCAGGGAGCACGAAGAGGTAAGAGCTCTATATTTGACGATCTGACAGAAACTGGGGTTTTCAGAAGACACGGGGACAAAGACAGCCTGGAGGTTTTGCAGAGCTGGCACCATACAGAACTCATGTTAGTCTCCTTGTTTCCCATGGAGATATTGGGTCTTAGTTCTGTGGAGAGATCCCTTTAGCAACAAGGCAAATGAGAAAGCAGATACACACATGAACTTGGAATAAAACATTTGCCGATCGACTATGCAGGGCAATGGCTGAGGGGCCCAGCTGATGCGAGGTTGCCCGTCTATGGCAGTGACCTTGTAGAAATAGCACAACAGAAGCTGAGATACCTGCATTAAAACTGAGTGAAGAATCTTTGAGCCCAGAAGAAAACTAATATCTTTTCATGTTTCATCAGTGGTTACTGGAGGCTTCTACTCTATGAGCAAGCTGTTTCACAAGACCAGGACAGGCTTGGGTCTAGTTTGTCTCTTTTTATTTTTATTTTAAAAAATATAAGGAAAACATATTAACAAACACACATCCATTTACAAAATAGCATAAGAACAATACAAACAATACAGAGTTACAGACAAAGTGGTAGGAAATTAACAGTGGTTGTTGTATTACCGTTGATATCTTCAAAGTGGTTTCTGAGGAAAACAAATAGAGACATGCAATACTGATCAAACAAGTAATCATTAACTGTTCCTTTCAGTAAAACAATAGAAGACAGTAGTACCACTGTTAGCTCTCCTGTATATACATACATACATGATTTCCCCTCCTTTCCCTTCTCCTTTCCCACACCGCAGTTGCCCCTTACTTTTGTGCATTTTCCTTTCATTTCACAATGTCTATCACATCTCCTAGTTTTTATTCACTCTTTCAGGTTCTTACAGTAGTGAGACAATACATTGCTTACAAATGGAGGTATTGTTTATTTCACTTATGAGTATGGTCTCTAGTTGTGGCCATTTACCTATAAAAGCCTTGAGTTTATCTTTCTTTACAGCTGAGTAATATTCCATTATATACAAGTACCACAATTTTTTTTATTCAGTCATCAATGGGTGGACATTTGGGTTGGTTTTACAATTTAGCAACTACAAATTCTGCCGCTATGAACATGGGTGTACATATATCCCTGTGATATGATATTTTCAGATCTTCTGGGAAAATACTCAGAAGGGGAATAGCGGGGTTGAGCGGGACCTCTAGACCTAGTTTGCTGAGGAATCTCCAAACCTATTTCCGCAGTGGTTTCACCAGTCTGCATTCCCACCAGCAGTGGAGAAGAGTTCCTATTTCTCCATAGCCTCGCCAGCTTTTGTTATTGATTGATTTCTTAATGCTGGCCAGTCTTACTGGGGTGAGGTGAAATCTCAATGTTGTTTTAATTTGCATTTCTTGAATGTATAATGATATTGAACATTTTTTCATGTATTTTTTTGCCACTTGTATTTCTTTATCTGAGAAGTGTATATTCATTTCAGCTGCCCATTTTTTTTTCTTTTTAGCAAAATAAAATGTTCATTGCATTACAAATTATTACAAGGATGAGTAGTCTCAGTTTAACATGTGGTGGACTAGGGCAATAATTTGTATATCAAATTACATCTCAAATATAGAACGGTTCAGCTATTGAATCAGAATAGGTTTAATATCTCATGAAATACATACAAAGACAGATCATATCTTCAGCTATAAATAAGTTTTATTTTTTCCCCTCCCTGTTATCATGAGCTTAGGTCTGTCAGTCATGCGTTGAAGTTGAGGGCATTTCTTCCGGTGATCTTCTTGCTTATGGAAAAAGCATGTTTTTCATGGGGAAAGGGACCTGGGAGCTTTGCTGTAGGTCCGTGGCTGGGCTTCGGTTCCACCAAGGTGCCTATTTCAGTAGCCAGGACAGAGTAAGCAGCCCAATGCTGCAGCTAAGGGAAGACCGTCTGGGTTTAGTATTTCTGATCTTCCCTGCCTCCTTTTCCTTGTCTTCATTACTCAAGATATTAAAAGTCGTTTCTATGAATTGGTTTATGTAGATGCATTGGTGAGTGGTCATCCTTGTAGCTTTTTCCCTGTGTCTGGGGTTGATTGGAAAATTAAATGCACAAGTAAAAGAATTCATTTCTGGGCCATTTGGGTGTGAGTTAGTGTATTTTAATGGCTTCCAACAATTACCCCTGAAACACTGCAGGATTTTCTTCTGATACTTGGGTCACTTCTAGGAGCTTATCCCAATTGACGTGCTTATTTGAACATCTTTTTACTCTCCATGTTTTGAAAGTTACTGTGATATGTCTTTAACCAAAACTTTAGGTCTTCATTTTTGAACAGTGTCATGCTATGTCAACATTATGTTAAAACTGTCATACTCTTCACTTGTGAATCTATTTTGTAGTTCAGGAGTATTGGTGATGATCTTTATAGAATTCAGCTTCCTTTGTCATTGGTAGAAGTTGTTCTGCAGCTATTTCCAGTTATGTTTTCTAGAATTGATGCTAATGTGTACTAGAGGGTATGAATATTCTGAGAGACTCTCCCTGCCAAATGTGGTGAGGGGATATGTGTGTAGGAGTTTCACTGAGCAAAATAGTGCAGTCACTGAAGTCACTGTATTACACAAAAAAAAGACAACAGTGCTATTCTGGTCCTAGGAAGCATCATTTCTCCTGGCAGGAAAGGAGGCTTCAGTGGACTTACTGATAAAGGAGTCTTCATTGTACTGCACTCCAGGGTTGCAAATACCCCAGAGCCCATGCAGATTCCACCATGGGAAACACAGACCACCAGTTCCTCCTGCCAATGGCTGGTCACCTATTGTTCAACCAAGGCAGATAGGTAAAGATAAGGCTTTAAAAACTGCCTGGTGTTGTTTTAAATTCAGTGTCAATTTGACCTGATCACCTACCTTTCAGTAGTAGTCTGTCAAATATACAGAATTATTTTTTACAGAAGTACCTCTTGGATCCATAGGTTGACCATATTCTTCTTCATTGTGCACTTTCAGGGATCTAAGTAAAGCCCACAGGTACGCTGTTCCTCAGAAGCATCACCGTCTCTAGTACGAAAAGTAAGATCGTATATCTACCCACGCTTTCTCCACCTGCCATCCTTCGCTCCTGTCCTTCTTTCTATCTGCTTTTCATCCTCTTATCCATTTACATATGTGAAGTTTAGAACCTTCCTTAAAAGTTCATATTTTTCTATAAAGTGTCCAAAGCTCTTTATGGAGTACTTTATTCTTCATGTTTAAAACTCATTTAAACCTTAATTTACAGTGTCTGATGATTTTTCTTTGCTAACTGATGAACATAGTCATATAAATTATGGCATCTATTTTTGACAGGTGAATAGATAGATGCATAAAAATGTAAATTTCTAATCATAACATGTTTTAACACTATTTAAAACAATAGTTGTTTTAAAATATTCTTTAAGGATTTTGAATTGTATCTCCTTCACTTTCAAGGTTTCTGTCTAAATTTATATTTCTCAGATTACATGTGATATAATATTAAGGAGAAAAATGTGATTAGTGTTATAAAAATTAATAATTAATTAACCTTCACACTCATAGGTCCTCTGAACAGAACTCATGAAAAATCCAGATAAAAATAAAAACTACAATAACAATTATGAAACAAAAACCAAAACCAATGTGAATTAGGAAAAATCAGAGGTGATTTTTATTCAAAAATATTTTTGTTAACTTAGTGAGAATTTGTCTAGAAAAGTATTCAATGTTCTACCAAATTTCAAAGGTTGATTTCTTTAAATTTAAACTATAGCTAGAAGCTACATGCAACAAGCCACGCATTATACATGTTCTACTTTAAGGAAGCAGAATGTTTGTAATTTCAATTTTTGGCTTTCCTTGTAATTATATATTCCTTCATTAAAACGCTGATTTTAGTGGTATGATGCCCTTTTCCAGAGAAATTAAATTTACTTGTCCTTAAAAACTTTACTGAGCAACCTTTGTGTTGTTAGGAATCACTGGAATGTTCCTCAAAGGCCACATTCGGGTACCTTGTTGCCATTGTAAATGAATATGAAGCCTTTTTCCTGGTGGGGTGGGAAGAGTTTAAGACTGACCTTACATTACAATTCATGAATCTGGTTTTCCACCAAATTTTTCAAAACTAAATGCTTCCTTTATATGGTACTTCCTTTTATAGTTTCAAGAGGGAAAACAGAATCAGGTTAGGTTAATGTACAACAGTTCAACCTATAACTTATTGTGTATAGTTAATACAATTGTATATAGATAAAAATGGCCTGCACAAGTAAAAAACTTTACTCCTTTGGAACATTTATCAATAATCAAAACTATTGTATAAATAAATATTTAAAAATGAGTATTTCTCCCCTTAGATTGAATTTACTTAGCAGGTTGATAGTAGAACCACACATTTTATGGACAGTGGAAATTAAAGTATTGACTATTTAAGAGACAGGGTGTTTCTTTCAAATCACAGTTTAGTTTCAGTAGTCATTTAAGCTTGCTAGGTAGTTTTCTAAACTTAATCCTTTAAATGATTAGTCATGAACTTCACTAAGCAAGAATTAGTCTATCATATTGTTTTCTGTAGATGCAGGTATAATATTAGCAGTTTTATCATTTCACTTGTATTATACAATGCGAAGAAAGATACTTTTTTTTATTGCTTTGAACAAAAGTTTTCCACACACTGAAACTGAAACTATTTTCTTGATCTTTGTCATAGTTACTTTTCTCATTGCTGAGACAAAATACGAGACACCCAAAGTTAAAGAAGGGAAGCTTTGTTTTGTCTCAGTTTGTAGAGATTTCAGTTCGTAGTTGTCAGGCTCCAAGGTGGAATGTCATGGCAGAGGAGCATGGCAGAGAATGAATTGTTCATGGCAGGCAGAAGGCAGGAAGATAGTAAAGAAGCAAAGTATCCAGGGAATAGCAAGCTATGCCAGCTACTCTGCCTTCTCTCTATCCCTTATATTCTATCCAGGCTACAAACATTTACAGCAGCACTCACACTCAGGGTTGGTCTTTTCACTGTCCACACTCAGAACTACTCCAAGACAATCAGTGATCTAATTTAGTAGTCACACACACTGAAATCCCAGCATCACACACATTGGATCCTGCCCCTTAGGAAAAGCCCTACTTATGAGCACATGAAGCTGTGAGGGACATCTTGACAAAAGCTGTAACATTACCGTCTAGGAAAGACATCATGAGGCAACTCTTTTATTTTCATATATTATTCTGAAGAGTTTACTTTCTGCTTTATGCCAACCAGTGATTCTAATGATGCTGTAAAAATGTTTGAGTTCATTGTTCCATTTGTGAAATTTGTTCTATACTTGCATGCACAGGTAGAAGGACACTATGTAAAGTAACCCAAGTGAAAGTAGTGAACTTTAAAGATTTTCTCATTAGTTAATCTTACATCAACCCAAATAAATTCAATTAAAGACTAATGAGTATATTTTAAAGTGAACATTGAGTTATATATAAAATCTAATAAATCAGCACAAATTTGATGGACATGCCTGATTAAATTGAATCTCCTCAGAGAAGTGAAAAATGTAATAAAATGTTAAATTGTTAAAGATATTTTGACTGTTTCTTGGGAAAATCCACAGATTGTGTTTGTGCTGTTACAGTGGTACCTTGGTTTATGAACTTCATTTGGTTCATAAACTTTGGTTTACGAACTTTCATTTGGTTTAGGATTTGGGGAACATGGTTGTCTTTGCATTTGCGTTTGTGTGGGAAAGATGACTGTTTTTTTTTTTTTTTTTTTACCCAATGTGGAGTTTGTGAACAGAAGCAAAATTTGATCAAACATTTCTGTTTGCAAACTGAATTGTGTACAATGAGAAGCATTTGTGAACTGTGCATTTAACTTTTATCATCATTGTTGGCCTAGTCCCTATGTAATTATTCTTTTCTGTTTGATTATCTTTTGGGGAGCATGTCACTTGGTTTATCATGCATATACAAGGAAGTTGCACAACTATATATCTGCTCTCTAAATGAGCTGGAGAAAAGATTCAGTGTGATCCATGCTCACTGGACTTGCAAATACATAAGGTGATTATAAAGAATAGATGATTTTAATTATACTCCTCATATTTTACATTTGTATTGATATAAGCATAGCAGATCTTTATGAACTAATTGCATCACAAGAGTTTTAGTCAGAGTCAAAATGGAAGTGGGAAGACAGTATTATTCTGTCATGTGCATCAAACTCTATTTTGTACTTATTGGGATGATCCACTGGAAAATACAGTTGAAGAGAATGTTTCTTCCTAGTGAGAACAAAATTTTTGATAGGCCAAGGATTTTCAGTCATGAGATAAATGCAGTTCTCTGGTATTTGGTTTATTCAGACCCCCGTCAAGATCCACTTATATGAAGAACAAAAGTGACAGAGGGTCATGAAGCCAATGGGGGCCAGGAAATTTTTGACAATAGTCTAGTGGTGTGGAGATATGAAATACAGCAACATGCGAGGCAGGAGTTACAGTGCAGGAACTAGTCAGGACAGCAAAGGTTAACTCTGAAGTACATGCAAGTCAGTGTCCAGATTTGGGGAAGACAACCAATTTAGATAGCAGTTCATCCCAAAAGCCCCTGCAATTACTCATTGACCTGGATTTCAATCAAACACTGTTCTTTTCTTAAATTTTCGACGGATGCTGTTGTCACTGCTACTACCTCGAGTACTGGGAACGGTAGAAATAAACAATCTCAGCAGAAACGACAGCTGTGGTAGAGGCAGCAATTACTTCAGTAAAAAATATACTTGTCATTCCAGGGGGCATTTTCTTTCTTTTGCTACATCTATGCTTCAATTCTGAAATTATAGAAAAAGAGTCTACAGCAAAATTTGAAGAAGAAGAAATTAGAGTGGCCTACACACAATGTTTCTCTGTATCTGTGGCTTCTACCTGCACGCACTCAAGCAATCTCAGGTCAAAAATATTACAAAAGTAAACCGCTTTTGAACTGAACATGTATGGGCAGTTTTCTTTATTATTCCTAAGCAAGTATAAAAGTCACTTACATAATATTAAATAATATATGTAATCTATGGATTATTCACAGTATAAAATGAGGCAGTGTGGGTTATGTGGAAATATGACTGGGTCATTTTACGCAAGTGAAATAAGCATCCAATTATTTTGCAGTCTTCAAGGTATCCTGAAACCAAACCCATACAGCTCCTAATACAAGACTGAGTTGAAATTAAGAGATTAATCTGCCTTCTGAGAGTAATTGTCTTTACTGGTTTTGTTTTAGATTTTATCACTATTAAAATTTTTCATGTAACTAGATTTGTGGTAGTTGAAGCAATTATTGGTTAGAGGCAAACATTAAAGAAAATATTTGTTGGTTCATCCAGTGTAATAGTTGGTATCGTAAGTGCCCTGAATAAACATTTGGGCATTATATATCCATTAAACTAATAACTTAGGTCAGGGTTATAGCTCAGTGGCACAAGAATCTGCCTGGCAAGCTCAAGATCCTGAGTTTTATTCCTGATAAAAAAAACAAAACAAAACATAACTAAATAAAAAACTAAAAAACTAAAAGAAACTCAGTATCAAAATGATCACTTTTTTAGTAACGATGTTTAAATCAAGGAAACAAAAATAAACATTCATCCTTTCTTTGTAGTCTCATTACTATCTGCACTTACTCCTCATTCAGTTTACTCTAAATTTATAAAATTTAGAAGCACATTTTAACCACTGCCTTCCCCAAAATATGCATTTGTTTATTTTCTTTCCCTTCACTTGAACATAGTAACTGAAGAAATTTATAATTTTATGATCCTGAGTTTTTATTTTAAAGAATATATAATGCCCAAATATTTATTCAGGGTACTTTTGATTCTAACCATTAAACTACCTTCAAAAACATCACTTGTTTTCCTAATTCATATCTGGGAAAAAAAGTAGCAGTGAAGATAGTACTCATATCCTTTAAAAAAATGAAAATGACCTCAGAAAGCCAAAATAAACGTGACTCACCAAAGTAGAGAAATTTTACTTTATTTTATTTTTATTTATTTATATATTTTGAGACAAGATCTTGCTATATAATGTAGACTTGCCTTTAACTCACTTATGTAGCCCAAGCTGGCCTTGAACTCACAGAAACCTTCCTGCCTCAGCCTCCGGAGTGTTGGGATTATGGGCCTATGCCATTACACCCAGCCACAAGTAGAGAAATTTTAAAATACATTCACAGAATCATTAAATTTACTAATTAAAGTACAGAAACAATTTACCACAAATAGAATCTAAAAAGTGCAAATTTAATTAAACTATAACTATTTAATTAAACTATATTTTTCTTATAGAATTTTATAAGAAAGTATTAATACTTCATGATGGCAAAATCTTTATAATTTTATTATGACAGCTTTCTTTTCAAATGAATGTTAGTGTACAACTATAGTGGATGGATTAAATGACTTACAGATTAGTTTTCTAATCAAACATTTTGTAGTTTTCAGTAAGCATGACATCAAGTCACCATTTCAGAACTTTGGTGGGCTAGCTCAAAATGTTCACTTTCAAGTTTATTGTGAGCAGTAGGTGAGTTACTATCATGTGGAACTCAACATCTTCATCAATAAAAGAGAAAATAGATGTCAAATGATTTGAGTAAGAGAGCAGGAATTTCTTATTTTATGCCTTTGGATTTCTAAGGGATACAAAAACATGATTATAAACCTCACGTGTCCATGTTTGAATAGCTAAGTCTTCTCAATAAATAATGACTACAATTATTCTCCTCATAATAGAACCAAAATGCAAACACTACCACAAAGGGCAACTCTTGGGAGCATAAAGTACGGTGAAAGTGTGTTAGCTCACATTCACACGATTATCTGTAGAGTTTACTCAGTTAACTGGAAAATGAAAGATGGAAGGAGGAAAGCTAGTGCAATAGGCAATGAGTCTTTGAGATGTTTTATTCTGCACGAAGGTAAATATAGTGAAGCTCAGTCAGGATAAAGAAAAGAGAAAAAGTGCTCAAAATGTATCTGCCCCCTTCAGTGGTCAGCATAAAGGAAATATTAATAGGTAGACATATAAAGTAGTATAATTTTCTTTCTAAACTGCATGCAGCTTTAAATATGATTTGGAATTTTTTTGTCAAGATTGCATTTCAATATGTACTCTACTAAAATGAGCATCTCTGTAATATTTCCTTTAAATTCTTTTCAGTTTTTCCTCTCGTATAACTTTTTCATGTAAATTGCTCACTGCCTAATACTTGAAGCCATTTCCATTCTTTGATGCTTTTACATATTCTTTTGTAGCAAATGAATTTAATAACTTTTATTGAGGCCATATTTTTCATTTTTATTTTTAGAGCAGACAGGTTGTTTGTGTGGTATCTTAGTGCCTACTGACTGGTGACAAATTTTACAGACTACTTAAGAAGCGAGGTCTTTCTTGGTTTAGTGGTTTCTGTGTTTATTTATTTATTTATTTATTTTTTTTTTTTTTTTGCGGTACTGGGGATCGAACTCAGGACCCTGTGCTTGCTAGGCAAGCGCTTATTCCACTGAGCTATATCCCCAGCCCGGTTTCTGTGTTTAACGATAGAATATTTTCCTGTGATACTGTCTTCTATTTTCAGTTTAATTGATTTATTCTTGCCAAGCTCCTGAAAAATAATAGTTCAAAATCAAGTAAAGTCAAAGTTTTGTAAATACATTGTCTCCTTTAATAGAGAGAGAGAGAAAAAAAAAACAATTTCAAATGATGCTTTTCCTTCTGGAGAAAAAACCTGAAATTCATATGCTAGTAATGTATACATATACGTTGTGTATATATACATTGTTTACAGCATTATCTAATAAATGTGTTTAAAATAAAATATTAAATTCATTTGCCACTAAAGAATGTAGTATCAATGTGATAAAACATTTACACTTATTACTGCTTAATGAATTGAATCTTTAAATTTTACAAAAGTTTTGAGGTAAGGGTTCACTATTATGTACCTCATTATATGTGAAAGGAAAATTAAAATAGGAAAAGCTTAGGTGTAACTTCACTCAGCTAGCACATGGTAAATTCACCTTCCTTTATCTAAGAAATGAAAATCCCTAACATTGGGCACATTCAGAATGAACCCTCAATAAGTAATAAGAACACGAATATTCACTGAGAATTTTCAATACTAAAATTTTTAAACATGCTACAATAAATTAATTATTTCAATTCTTACAACACATAAATACATGGTATCTTTTAATTTCATCTGGAGGCAAGATTGACTTAAATTAATCCACAAGGTCAAGACAGTCTAAACTAAGGAGTAAACTAGACAAACACCTATCTGTGCTAATGCTGAAATCATCAGTTTCTTTGCATTTTTGCATATATGACCACACTGTGTGAGAGTTTTTAACTGGTTATGAGAAAACAGCAACAAATAAACTAAAGATAAAATATACACTACAAAAATAGTTTAAATATATTTGTATTTGGTTGTTGAATAAAACATTCTATTTCTTTCATTTAACTATTATCAGGAAGATACATGTTAGTAATAGGAGATGTTGCTTAAGAATTATGTAGAGTTACAATGTGTTTCCATTTTCAGCACATTTAACCAAGACATTTGCCTATGTTCTCTATTTTAAGATGATTTTGAAACATTTTTTCTGAAATAAAATGTACTTTCAACAATCACATTTGCTTTCTGAAATAAATATTTGTGTTCATTCACTTTAAAGATGTTAGAGAGAAGTACAGCTCTGGATAGAAAAGTGTATATTTATGAGATGTACACACATTTCTGTAAAATAGATACTGTAATCATGAAAGACCTTATTTAAAATCTTTTAGTTCTTTTTTCGAGATTTACATGTTTTAGAACATTGTTCTTCCTATGGAAAAGGTGATGAAATTAAATACACCTAAAGCATTCTACCCTCACAGACTTGCTGCAGAGGAAAATATTTCAAAGAATCTCATCAGTATTTTGTTCAGTGAAAAGGCCAAAAATTATCCATTTACATAATTTTTCTACATTGCTTCCCCAAGCAAAATTATATCATAATGTCTCACATCTGTGAGTTTTGCTGAAAGCATTTTGAAATTCCATTTCACCATTATAAATTTGTTGACCTTGAGAATATAACAGAAAAATTCAGTTTTATTGAGATGAGAAGTTAACGGTCCTTCTGTTCTACTTGGCCAAATCCAAGAAACTCTAATTTTACTTTGTTCTATATTTATTTATCTATATTTTTAAGAACAAAATTTTAACCTGGCTATAAATGCCATTTTTCTTTCTCTTTCCAGAACATCTATGATGATTATATTTTATAAATTCTCTACTCTGTTTATTACTCTGAATTGCCTACTGCAGTGTCTCACGCATTTGTATTTGTTTATGAAATGCAAAATACCTTCAGAGCATGTGAAGCTATGTCATCATGTCTAAACTGAGAAGGATTTAAAATAATTGAGAACTACCTTTCCCTCGAATTTCAGATTGAAATGTAAATATAACACATTTTGCTTGTGCATTTTTTCCTTAGAAAGAGAAAATGTCCAGTGTGTTTATATTATGATCTAAGTAAAATATATATACTATGTTATAGGTAGAAGAAAAGTAGGAAGGTGAGAAATTACAAGTCATAAAAGAGAGAAAGAAAGCAATTGAGAAGCCAAATATATTTTGGAACATAAATATAAACCCAATACTTAGACCAGAGTATGCGATGAAATGATCCTGAAGATTATACTCTAATATTCTTTGCAAGTTCTGTTAAATATGTTTTGTGCTTTGTTTAGAAATCTGTATTCTCAAAATAAAAGTGTTTATATCAAGGAAAAAGGAAGACAGTCATTGAATAAGAAACTGAGAATAAAGTTAAATATTTGATGTAAATAGGTAATAAAACACAATGGCAGTTTTTTGCTTCAAGTTACTAGCTGTGAATTGAAAGAAAAAACAAGGTACAAGTTACAGGTATTTTCCAACAGGAGTCTTGACCATAACCAAGGAATGTTGTCTATTGATGTGCCTTTCTTTCCAATCACACCTGCAGCAAAGTTAGACAAGATCCCAGAAGTGATGCAGTTGGCAGCAAACAAAAATGATTAGAATCAGAGCTGTTATTCCCCTGGTCTGAAGTAGAGATCCAACAGCATGCCATCTGACATACTAGATAAAGTAAAAGGGAATATGGACAGGGTTATGAGTGGAAAGTGTACAGAAACTAATCTCAGTGTGTGTTCGTAATATAAGCACAAGAAGATTGTAGTCTGTGCATATAAAGCCATCCTTAACAGGGATGCATGGATGTACCTGGGCATGAGCATATGGCCTAATTTTCAATTTTCATCCTTCTCCTGGATCATATCCTTGTGAACACATTTTTCCATTGGGTTTACCTTACTGAGGTCAAAGACACTATATGACATGGAAAATAAAACTATCCAAGTGTTTTCAAATGAATGAAATAAAACACTGCATACTATATCTTTATGGATTCAGTTGGGTATAAATTTGAGTAGGCAGGTATTGTGGTTTGGCTGATGGACTTTTGAAATAAACAAATGCAAAAATTGATGATGGATGTTGGACAATCAAAGGGTAGAATATTGTAAATATTATGTTTTTCTTACCATTTCTCTTGTATTTCTTTCCCCACTACTTATGCCATAGAAGGCTTATTTCCTGCTAGGACAACCAAGCATTCTGCCCAATAGAAGATCAGTGAAATGCTTTGCAAGTTGCCTCTGCCCATGCTGGCACAGTTCCCACATCCGCCTTCACCAGAATCATCTCTCTGCCCTGTGGAAAACAGTGTTAGAGCTGACAAGCACCAGGCTCGTTCCACTAAGCCAGAGCGTCCCCAAGAGAGGGTGCGTTCCACCAGCAAACTCCGCAGTGTCATTTTCTTGCACTCTGCTAAACTTTAGCTTCTGAGCTCCAAAAAATTTCACCTCTTGCCTTGACTACTCTGAGAAGTTTTCTCCTTGGGAAATCCACGAATACAAGTGTGTCTTTGCGATTGTATTTCCTCTTAGTTCTCGTGAGATTCCTACTCATTCCTTTAAAAAACAAATCCGCAGAAATGATAACTTTCTAGGGAATAAAGTATCCTATTTTTCTTACAAAGAGGAAGAACGGGTGCTTTTATGTGTGTGTGTTTTCTTTTTACTTTCTTTTAGAATCATTCACCTCTCTGCTTTTGTTTTTAGTTAAAATTTGAATTGCATATAAGTAGATGCTCTAATTTTTTTCTAAAGTTTAATCAGCAAATGCCCATAAAAAGCTTTTCTAAATCTGAGGTTAGTTTGAAAAGTTTTTAAAGTTAACATTTATTACAAGTCCAATATTCTACGAATAATTTTAAATGAAACTGTTACAATGCAAACGGCATAATCTGATTATAGGCGGAGCCAAATGTGGCTGAGCCTTTGGAAAGCACTAGGGGGTCACGCTTTCCACGTTTCTCAGTATTAGATCCCTAATGTTGTTTCAGCAGTGAAGTGCATGCTCCAGGCACCTCATTATAATTAAATTCCTTTTTATCAATCACTGGACTAGTGTAAGTTTGTGAACACTTCTGGCCAATGACCCTATACCTGCAGCAGAAGACTTCATTCTCTGACTCAAAAAATGAAGCACAAGAGGAAATCAGCCTGCACCAGCCCCTTATTTTCTTCAGTTTTAATCATTTTGAAATGAGTAGTGAAATACTTAAATTTTCTTCAGCTACCAAGAGAGGATTAAACTGAAGAGAGGAATAGGGCAGGAATATGAGAAGTGGTTGGACTCAAACTAATGCTTTGGGAAACTAAAACAAACTTATATCTGCCAGATATACATTACTAAACAAAATATTGTGTTTGGCTGTGGGAACTAGCACTGCCCAAACTTAAGAGAACTTGTTATTAGCAAGATATATGTGTGACTATTATTCAGAAGGTGGGAATATGATTCAAATGTTGTGCAAAGTGCTATAGATGTAGCTCATATATGAACAGAACCAAATGTGTGTGAGGCCAAACACTCTCTCCTTATCAATTAGATAAATCTTGTATCTTAAGCAAAAATAACCCAATTTAAAATAGCTGCAAAATAAATATATACACATTAGTACTCTTGCCTTGAGAGAATCCTCAATGGAGGATTATATTTTAGTAGTATTTTAAAATATTAAGCTTCAGCCAGGCATATTGGTACAGATCTGTAATTCCACCACTTGGGAGGCTGAGACAGAAGGATTGCTGAAAGTTCTAGAGGAGTGTGGGCTTCATAGCAAGACCTTGTCTCAAAAACAACTGTAAAAAACCCCAAAACAACAAAATATAAGTGAGTCTTCATGAACAATTAGTATGACCCATTATTATGTAGGAAATGTTAAGGTAAAACAATGAGGCACCATAACATACTTTGAAGAAGAGCTAAAAGCAGAACATTGACAGCACTAAACCCTGGCAGAATGTGGAGCATCCAGGACTTTTTTCCATTGACTGCAGGAAGGCAAAAAAGTAAGGCCACTTTGGAAGATAATTTGTTAGTTCCTAGCAAAACTAAACTTATTCTTAGAGTAGAATTCAGTAATCAACCTCCTTAGTCTTACCCAAATATGTTGCAAACTCATATTCACACAAAAACATACACAGAAATACTTAGAAGAGCTTTTATGCATAATTTCCAGAATTAAGATGCAGGTGTCTTTCAGGAGTTGATAATAGGTAGGGGCATCCACCTATCCATGATTCATAAGAAACAGAAAGAAGCCTACCTTTAAATGTCTATATGATCACAATTATCAGATACTCTGAAAAAGACAAAACTACAGGGAAAGTAAAAGGATCAGAGGTTGCCAAGGGTTAATAGGAAGAAAAGAATAAACAAGATTCTTAGGGCAAGGCACAGTAATGGTGCATGCATGCCATTATAAATTAGCCCGAAGCTGTAGGACTTATAACACCAAAAAGACATGCACATAAACTAGGGACTCTCAGGGATAATGGTGAGACAAATATTGCAAAAAATTATGAAAAGTTCAGTGATGTTGACAATAGATGTAGATATGCATGTGTGTGCAAAGGAAGAATATTGTTTTGTCTCTTGACAATATTAAGTTTTGAGTTATTTGATCATTTGAATTATCAGTTTAAATTGGTGATATTTAATTTAAATCACTATCCTATATATTAGGAACTGCCAAGTTGGTTATGCATTAGTTAGTCCAGAATAATATCAGTGTTCCTAAGAAATTTATTCTGGTCACGATATTTATACCAAAAAAAAAAAAAAAACCCGACAAGTTTTACTCAAAAATACAATGAGGTGAAACAAATTAAAAATAAAATTAAATGTAGAAATGATAAATTGCTATGGAAAATATAATAAAAATTGAATAAAACCCATATTTCTGATTTAATCAAAATTATATATGAATTCAGGATAAAGACAATCTTTCAGGATGATTTAAGTTGTGGAGCATGATATTCCCTCATTAAATTTTAGAATGAAAATTATCTTTGGATTGTTTCTGAAAGAAGTTATCTTTACAGTTGGTGGCAGACATGGCTTTGTTTTCAGGGCCAATGAAATGCTTTACTTTAAAGTACTTTCAGAATTCCAAACATATTGGTGGTAATTATATCAGCTTTCAGTTAAAATAATATGGAGCATAGAAAATAATTAAATGCCATGCTGGTAGAAAGAACGTGCTTTTGCCTGTCTAATTAAACAGGAATGAGAGGTGTGGCTTAGTAATCAAGGACTCAGTGTATGAAACGTATTTGAAGAGTTGGGTTATTGTTTTACTTGGATTCTACTTTTTACCACCTAGAGAAATTAAGTACAGACATGATAGCCTGCTTTACAACACTTGTAATACTCTGAAAATATTTCATCTCCACTAGGGTGAAATGTTTAGGTGTTATAGTAGGACCAACAGAAGGGCAATTAATACATTGTTCAATGAAGAGAAATAAAATATGCTTACTTTGATTTTCTTTATTGTGAATTAGCTTAGATTTTAAGATTTTGGTTATTATATTTAGTTATATGCATTAATCAGTTGAAATATAATAGTTCTTGGTTGCTCAGTAAATTCATGTTTTAACATATGTCTAGTAGATAAAGACAACAATAGATGAAAAATTATGTTTTATTTAGGCTACATTTGCATTGTGACTTCATTCAACACTTTGTTAACCCATATTACTTAATACTGCAGCTGATCATAAGAATCAATTTTAATTAAGAGTAAAATGGTAATATCACAATATATTTTAGCATAGCATTAGGTATAAAAGTAAGAAATCCTAATGAATAAAGTAGGTATTGTTTAAAATAGTTGTATATTCTAATATTTCCTTAAAATGAGTATATTTGAAATTGGTAGGCATGGTGAGTAATGATACGGACAATATAGTATATATGGACATCTTGGCTTTTACATAACAAAAACATGACTGTGTTATTTATTTATTAAGTGCAAAGTAAAGAAAAAGGTTTTCTTCTAGCAAGTTAGTTTGTAGCTTGTGATTCTGCAAAGCCCTAAGGAACTTTCCTGTGTCAGACAAGATCAGTCATGGGTGAGGTAGAACAGTTTTGGGTCCTGTTGAAATCTAAGTTTCAACTGTAAAAGTGAAAGTGTTTTAAAATATAAATTAGACATAAAGTATGAAACTGGGTGAGACTACCAAGAGAGTGAGAGAGCAGAGAGAAAAGAGGTTCAATGTCTGAGCCATGGACCATGGCAAACTTGAGCTAACTGGAAGAGCAGTGAGAGTCAGGTCCAGAAAGTGAAGCATGGTTTCTCAGCCTCAGCACAACTGACATTTTGGGCCAGGTAAGTCTTTCCCATGAAGGACGGTGCCTCACACTGGAAGAAGCGTAACAGCTACAAGCCTGTAGCAAATCTCATCCTCAAGTAGGATAAAGCACAGTTTTCTCCAGATAATGCCAGATTTCATTTGCCCGCTGGAGTGGATTGGTGGTGGGGCAGTAAAGAAACCCCAAAGTCAGAACTACTGGGCTAGATTCTTAGGAAACAAACCAGGTAAATTATATGAGCCCAGTAGCTAAATGTAAGCCTACTACTCTGCAACAATAACAACGAAAACAGCAAATAATAACGCTACTACTAATAAATAATAAAACATCAAAATAATAAAAGAAATAAATAATAAAAACAACAAAATCTGTACAACTCAACCCCCTAGTCTTGTGAAGTTAAAAGATGAAATTGTTGTTGAAAAGGAAGTTAGAGGATGTCTATTGGAAGTAAATAGAAGAACAATAGCTCCTGGCAGGGCTCCTGAATGTGGACTTGCACGAGGGCCCTTGTTCAGAACTTGTTCTACATAAGCAGTGCATGGGAACCTGTGCTGTTGTTTAGTGGCTGCCTATCACAGGTAGCTCTGTTGGTTTATTTATTTATTTATTTATTTATTTATTGTGGTACTGGGGATCGAACTCAGGACCCTGCGCTTGCTAGGCAAGCGCTTATTCCACTGAGCTATATCCCCAGCCCCTCTGTTGGTTTAAAATGACAAATCAGCATGAATTTTTCTGAACTGGTGATTCAGTTTGCAGAGTTTAAACGAAAATCAACTTTGCTTCACTGTTGATTTTCTAGGACCTCAGCCTTGAGCATGGAGAGGAGCTGTTATAATTCAGCCTAGATAGAGGGAGGAGGTACTAAATAACTTATTCTATTCTGTCTAAGAAGTTTCTTTCCTCAGAATTTGGGTTCCTAACTCTATCTGCAAGCCTTGAATTACCTCTTTTATCTGTATATGGTCCATTTTCTTGGTTACCAGTGGACTCTTTCTTAGACCGTATCTCTTTGACTGTCTAACTAAGTAAACTGTCTTTTACAAGAATAATAAATTCCACTGAGGAGTGAGCAACAGATTGAGTCAGAGAAGTGAAGAAAGATTAGGAACCAAAATGAATTAGCTGTACAAAGGTGACTGATATCACCTTCCTTATGGACAGGATTCAAGGAGATTCCCAATGTGAAGATGGACGACCATGACTCACCCCATATATGGGGAAGGTTGCAGGTTTGCTGACTTTCATCACAGAAAAAAATATATCAGTTAAGAGGTATAAAGAGATTGATTAGGAAGAATTTTTTAAAGAAAATAATATCAAAAATAAGAACAGCAGCAAAATACAAATAACATGAAGCAAGAACGTTAGAAATGGTAAAGAGATTCAAACGAAGTGATAGGGATTAACAGTGGGTGTTATATTGCATATTGTTATCTTCAGCGAAGTTGCTCAGATTACCAGATGTAGGAATAGAAGATTGATCAAGTCACGGAAGAGAATAAGAAAATAATAATTTACAAGAACGTTAGAGACAATACGTAGTGGCACTAGGCAGAATTGTAGGAATGCAACTAGAGCCCATACTCATAAGTGAAATAAATCGGACCCACACGTGTAAACGTCACATTGTCTCCCTGCTGTAAGAACATGAAAGAGTAAATGAAGCACTAAATATACAACAGATAATAAGAAAGGGAAAGAAACAGCTCAAAGGAAGGAACAACTGGGACATGGGATAAGGGAAAGAAGAAATAGTACTGAGGCAAATTTATATATATGTGTGTGTGTGTGTATTCATGCATATATATGGATCAATAGCATAATTGTACTGTTGGTGTCTGATGATTTGTTGAGGGAAACAGTTAAGGATTAAATGGTTTTATTGGTTTTTTTTTTTTTTTTTTTTTTACTATTTTGACCAATTTTGCGTGCTTGTATCTGGTAATCTGAGCAATTTGTGTGATGACATCAATTTACAGTATGACAACCAATGGTGAATTCCTATAATCCTGCCTAGTGATTAGGCAGAATTTTTAAAGTACGTACTCGAGGAAAGGTAGTGCTGTCCCTCAAAAGGGAGGGAGACACATATGGCCTTGAGCTGTGCATATTAAAGGAGGATTTGGGTTTAGAAATCTATAGAACTCGGGCTGGAGGTACAGCTCAGTGGGCTAAGTGCTTGCCGCTGAGCACTAAGGCCCTGAGTTCGATCCCCGGTCCCGGAAAAAAAAAAAAAAAAAAGAAATCTGTAGAACTTGTGAATCTAGAGAAATAACTCTGTTAACAGCTTTTTCTGCAAGGGAAAGGTAGAAACCCCATCATAGGAGACACTCATCACAGGTGATAGAGCTGTAGCCCGTCTATAAGGAAAGACCTATTTTATACTCGAAAAGACATGGTCTGCTGAAAGGTGAAAAAGGCCTATTTACAGGTAAGAGTGAATGGCCCGGGTCCATTTATAAGAGAAACTGAATGATCCAGGTACCCATTTATAGATAAAAGAAAGTAGCCCAGGTTTATTGTGTCTCCAGGGATCTTAGAAATTTTTGACTGGGTTTGTGTCCTGTACTTGTTATTAAAAATACATTTTAAAATTATGTGTTTTTTTTCTTTTTTACCTTTCTTACATTTCGTATTCTATCTCAACCTTATCTCTTTCTTAGACTATTTCAACTGCTACAGAAATAATCTGTCTGCTTCCACACTTGCTCTTGGATATCCTATTGTCAACACAGCTGCCAGGGTGATCCTGTTAACATTTAAGCTTGATAATATTGAAACTCTCCATTCGTTCCCTAACTTACAGCTCACAAAAATTTTGCAAAATTGAAAATGCCTGTGATGTTGGCCCCCATGATAACTCTGGGATTTATCTCCTACCAGTCTATTGCCTGCTTATCCTTCTGAGATGTTCCCATGATACATGAACAAGATTTCACTTAACACATTTGCTTACCCCATTGCTGATACTGTCTTTGCCTTGTTGAGCATGTGATTCATTGATTCTTGTTATTTTAGTGGAAATACTTCTCTATTGGACTAGCTAATCCATTTATCTGATTTAATTTATTGCTGTAGCATTTGACAATTTCAAATATTATATACACATATGTATTATGCATATATTATGTATATATATATTTCTTCTGTAAAAATTATTTTCACCTCAATATACATAATTTTTGTTTGACTACCACACTGCTCCAAACAGAACATACTTAGACAGACACTGGTTTGTAATGCATATATGTTGCATGATGTAGCAAACTAAAAAATATATTCTCTTTACTGTAAACATGGACAATTAACTTCTGTGAAGCATAATTATGAAGAAAAGCAAGAATAGTATAAGATTGA
The DNA here is from genome assembly GCA_004027595.1 of Dinomys branickii. Lineage (NCBI taxonomy): Eukaryota > Metazoa > Chordata > Mammalia > Rodentia > Dinomyidae > Dinomys > Dinomys branickii. Next base: position 60,578 of record PVLD010009645.1, read on the forward strand.
AAATAAAATAAAGTTTAAATTGCACTAGTGGCATTTAGATGTGATTACTGGAAAGGTTACAGAATGACACTCACATCAAGGTATTTATGGATTTTACACTGTGACTCCTGAGGACGGCACCTCATTTCAGTCAGAAGAAAATGCCAGTGATTGTTAAAATTTGTATCAGAGTGAATGGCTATAGAGTGTCTAGATTATTTATGATTTATTCAGTTTTTATGAGAATGTTTCCAGGTCAGATTAGTATTTGAATTCATTTTGTCAATAACCCAGCCCACCCCACTGGCCTCATTAAAAGTGCTAAGGTCCAGAATCGTATAAAAAGTAGAGAAAAGAAACATTTACTCCTTTTGTTTCCCTGCTTTACTGGTTAAGCTGATACAACCCATCTTGGCTCAATACACTAACTGAGATTTACGGCACTGGTTCCCTGGATTCCCAGAGCTTTGGATTTGCACTGAATTACACCACTGCATTTCCTGGTGTGCACCTTGCCAAATTCATATTGTAGACTTCTCAATTCCTCTTAATAAATCAGTTCCTTATAACAACCTGGTGAAATGAGTGATTTTTTTGAAGTTCACCTAGCTACTAAATGCTACTGAATCAAATCTATCTGTAATATAGACCTGCACTTTTCAGATTCTACCCACTACCTCCCTCAAGCTTCTTTTTAAAATTTATTTTAAAAATAAAAGAAGGAAAGCATATTAACAAGCAGACACCCATTTACAAAATAGCATAAGAACAATGCGACCAATATTGAATTACAGACAAAGTGGTAGGAAATTAACAATGGTTGTTGTTACGTATTGATATCTTCAAAGTGTTTCTCAGGAAAACAAATAGAGACATGCAAGTTTGATCAAATAATTAATCATTAACTGATCCTTTCAGTAAAGCAATAGAAGTCAGTAGTACAACTATGTTAGCTATCCTGTGTATACATATGTACATAATTTCCCCTTCTTTCTTTTCTCTTTTCCCTATCCCAATTGCTCCTTATTTTGAGCAGTTTCATTTCACAATGTCTATCATACCTCCTAATTTTTATTCCGTCAAGTTTCTTGAAGTGTTGTTTTGAATTACTTTATTATTGCTATTAAAAGCACCCAATTTCCCCACTTATAAGACATTTTAGGTGTTTTAATATTGCTGAGATAGGGAAACATTTTTAAATTGGTGGCACCTTACAATTGCAGTAAACCATGTAAGAAATCATGATTAAATAATGGCAAATCTTTTCTTTGAAAGTTTCTGATAAAGAATTAATTAACATTTGAGTATCAAGGTAGATGAAATCAACAGAAGCATTTGTATGACAATTTTTTTGTCCTAGAAATTTAAATCAAGGCTTTGCCACTCAACTAACTATATCTTCAGCCCTTCTTTTCTCTTTTGATACAGAATCTCACTAAGTCAAGTTGCACACTGTCATAGTTTTTGTCTGGAAGGCCCCCATAAAGCCTCATGCAGTCACAGAGGTTTACTAGAGATGGTTGAATCTACAGTGTGTGGTTGATTCATAGTGCAATGCTGGGATTAAGGGTGGTGGAATTAAGGGTGGTGGTGATTGCTGGATCAGCCCATTGATTGGATTGGCACAGCCCTAATCCCTATGGACTGGTTTCAATAAAAAGGACAGAAAGAAACTTGTTGCATGCTTACTTTTATTATTTTAAAGAAAATAGTACAAAAAAGAATAATAGCAAAATACAAACAACACAAAGCAAAGACATTAAAAATGATATAGGGTTTCAAATTGAATGGTAGGGATCAATAGCGATTGTTATATTACATATTGTTATCTTCAGTGAAGTGGCTCAGATTACCAGATATAAAAAGATTGATCAAATCATTAAAAAGAATAAGAAAATAATAATTGGAAATAACATTAGAGGCAATACATAGTGTCACTAGGCACTATTGTAGGAATTCACCAATGGTTGTTATACTACAAATTGTTGACCTCACATAAGTTGCTCAGATTACCAGGCACAAATATGCAAAATTGGTCAAAATAGTAAAAAAAAACCCTTTTAATCACTAACTCTTCCTCCAATAAGCCGTCAGACTCCAACAGTATATCAAAAGGGAAACACTAAATCTACTGTAAAAGAAAGTAGGCAAAACTCTCAAAGACATAGGGGCAGGCAGAGTCCATGAGCAAAAACTAAGCTACATGGCAAATACTGTAAAAAATCAAATGAGATCTCATCTCATTGAAAAGTTTCTGTACGTGAAATCACCAACAGAGTAAACAGAAACCCCACGAATTGGGAAAAAATTTTATTCAACTACCCCTCAGACAAAGGACTGCTATCTAGAACATATAAAGAATTAAAATTAAAAGACTCAATCCAAAAATGGGAATCTGAGATGAACACTCACTTCTCAGATGAGAAAATACTAAGGGTGAATAAATATATGAAAAAGTGTTCAACGTCTTTAGTCAGTCAAAAAATGCAAATTCAAACAACACTGAGATTTCATCTCACCCCACAGAGAATGGCTATCATTAAGAAATCAACCAAAGACAAATGCTAGAGAGGCTGTGTGGAAAAAGGAACCCTTCTCCACTGCTGGTGGAGTGTGGATTGGTGAAACCACTGTGGAAATCAGTCTGGACATTCCTCACAAAACTAGATTGGTAGTCCCACTTAACCCAGTTATTCCTTTTCTGGGTATTTTCCCAGAAGAATTAAAAACATCATACCACAGCAATATATGTGCACCCATGTTTATAGCAGTGCAATTTGTCATACCTAAATTTTGGAACAACACAAATGCCCATCAACTGAGGAATGGATAAAAAAGAAATAGTATTTCTATACAATGGAGTATTACTCAGCCATAAAAAAGACAAACTTGAGGCTTTTACAGGTAAATGGGTACAACTAGAGACCAGACTCATAAGTGAAATAAATTGGACCCACATGTGTAAACATCACATTGTCTCCCTAGTGTAAGAACATGAAAGAGGAAATAAAATCCAAAGTCTACAGTAGATAAAAAGAAAGGGAAAGAAACTGCTCATGATTACTCTTGTTGCTCTTACTGTCTTCTACTACCATGAACTCTTGCCTTTCTGCCATGTGCCACCCTGCCTTGGAGCCAGCCGATTATGGGCTGAAATCTCTACAAACTGGGAACTAAATAAACATTTCCTCCTTTAATGCTGGATGTCAGGTATTTTGTTTCAATCACATACCAAATTCCTCCAAGTGATGCCCTTTGATTTTGCAATTTTTTTTCCACCAGAGAAGATCATATGTTATGCTAAAATTTCACTATTTTCAGACTTTAGGGTTGTAGGAGAAAGTTGTTCAAAAAACTGGGCAATAGTTCTGATTCATCAATATATGTACAGTTTTATAGTATAATAAATGTCTAAAGTTCCAATGAACTAAGAATTTAGAATAGAACAAATTTATTTACACCATAAATCACACACTATATCAATACATAACACTGTTTAACTATCATTAAATTAAATACATATAAGTTCATGATCATTTTCTATCCAGCTTTACTGTGACACAATCATAGGAATTTCATCTTCAAGCTAGTCTGTAGCCACAGAAATTCTAATAGAAAAAACTGATATTTAAATAATAATAAGATTGTCAAGTGATTCTGAGATAGTCACCATGGAATAAGTTCAATTCTCTTTATCTTAAATTCTGTGAATCCAAACAAAGTTCTATTTCTTTTTCTCTATACATTTGTGTTCATATTTGTTAATTTTCTTTGTCTCAGGAATGTGCTTAAGTATAAATTCATGCAGTACGTATGAACTTGTATGCAATTACATCTGCCATATTTCTGTCCCAATAAATATGGATCCATTTACAATTATGGCAATGCATTTAGAGAAGATTGAAACTGAACTTGGATGCTTTTGTAATTTCTCATACTTCTGGCTTTTTATAGGTAATGATACAACTTATCAAGAGACCAACATACAAAGAAGAAAAAATAAGTATAATTTCAGCTGATTATCTCTGTTAGCCTTTAGTTTTCTTAGATGCAAATATTTTAACTGCAATTATTTAGATTTTCATCACCAGTTCCTATGGCTATGACTGCAAATACTGAAGCAGATAGTTCAGGAAGGAAGTATTTACTACAATCAACGTGAAAGTTGGTAATATATATTTTTGTTTTATTTGCTAGTAATCTGAAACAAAAGAGATTAAGTTAAATGTGTGTCAAAACAGGTTTAAGCATGCCTGCATCTGTACGTGTGTTAAGTTAACAAAGTTGGAAATACCTCATGCATTAATTTTTCTTTGAATGTCTCTACAGTGTGACATTCACTTCACTGTTTCCTAGTAAACCATTTTTGTTTCAGCTGACAGTATATGCTATAAGACGTGACTAAATTATATATTTGCATAAAATTGTATGTATTGCACACGAGAGTAATCTTTCAAATTTGTCACTTTCCAAATGTGTAATGAATCAGTAGAAATGTGATTTTGCTCCATTATTCAAACATAATGAGAGCACTAGAATATGCTAAATGCATTTAGGTGAGGCTTGATTTATAGCTTCTGGATAAAAACCTTCTGATAATATTGTCTCAATATTATACTTCTTCATCTATGTTATTTATTTTGAAGTGCATTCTATATTTCAAAGAAAAGTAGCATATTCAGTGATGGAACATTAATTGTGCATTCATATATGAAATATAGTCACACCAAATATATTCTGCAGAATTTCACCTACAGATTTCTTTCTCTGAATGAATAATGATCTTCCAAATATAGTGTTCAATTTCCTGACTGATAAAATGAAAGACTCTGTGTGTGTGTGTGTGTGTGTGTGTGTGTGTGTGTGTGTGTGTATAAATAAAATGTAGTACATAAGGTTTCTTTTTTATGTGTTGTAAACAGAAGGACCCTTTTCTTAAAAAGTGACAGACCTGAAAAACAGGTGATTTGTAATAGTCTTGAAAGAAATACAGTATTGAGCAAGCAATTAAACCATATCCATCAAGTGTCCTTTTCCTCCTTACTTAAAATTCATTTTAATTATTTTTAAAAAAGTAAACAAAGGATGAGGAATAAATGAGTTCAAATTTCTTCAAGTTTTAGTTTGTAATATATTACCAAATATAGTCATCAACATTACATTTCCATTTTATGTTTAAAGTACTAATCATTTTAATATTTATTTGTGTGCACAATAAAATGATCAAAAAAATTATGGTTCAGTTGTCAAGCTCCTTAGAGTTGCAAATTTATCCACCCAGGTATATGTTTGGGTTATTTATAGCAGATATACTTACAATGGCCAAAACTTGCAGGCCACCCATGTACACGTAAGTGTGTGAGAAAAACAATGGTGTGTTGAAGAGATGGAGTATTACTGAATGCCATGGAGTCACGAAGAGACACAGAAACCCCTCAAGTGCTAAGTGAAAGGAGGAAAATCAGTGAAAACGTTCATCTCGAAGTGCTTACTGTTTTACAGTTCTAACATTCTGAATGACAAACTAGGGGATCTGATGAAAAACACAAGGGCTTAAATGAGGAGAGAAGTATAGTTAGAGCACGGGTCACAAGCACAGAACACAATCCAGTAAGTTTGATCTTACACATATTTATAGTTGTTCATGGGTTTCTGAATTGAGTTCAATTGTGTTTTATAAAATAAACTTTCAGGTTTTCATCCCCATATTTATATGCAAAGGATTTTTATTATCTCAAGTATCACCAGCGCTGCCCTTTCACCTTCCAAGTCCAAATCCCTAACCACAAGCTTTTTCCCATGAGTAAAATTTAGTTACATTAAGACTAATGTACAGTATGATGTCACTGGGCATGAGCTTTTGTTTATTTATTTATCTTACCTGCTTCATGAACTCCTAGAGATCCATTACAGTTGTGTGTACTAATATTTGTTCTTATGTGTTTGTTTAATCAGCGTTTGAAAACTCTTTGGGTTATTTCTAGGTTATAACTATTACCTGTGAAATAACTATGAACATTCATGTCAGATGAATGTGTGAATATAAATTTTCAGTTCTGAAATAAATGCCTAGGTGTGCTCCTTAAATTGTATGATAATTTCATGTTTATTTTATGAAATCTAACAACCTTTTTCAGAGTACTGATATATTTTTGCACTCTTAATATTACATGTGTAATATAAAGTTTCACTGGATCATGGGCACTCAGTATTGTCTTTCTATAATTTTATAACCCCTTTTACACAATGAAGCCATGTGTTTTCAATTTCCATTTTCATGACAGTTGTAGTGGCTAATTAAATGTCAGCTTGAGGAGGAATGCCCAGCTGAATTGAGTCACTACGGTTCTGGGCATGGAAGACCCTCCTGAGGACTATTGTCACAATGGTCTAGGAGAACATGAGGGCAAGATTTCATGCTGAATTCCCTCGGAAAAGCTTAGGTTGTGTGCCAGTCCTTGCCTTCATCAAGGACGGCTGTTCTCTTTGGAGGAGCTCTGGTCTTTCCTTCTTGAGCATTGTCTCCTGTTTTGCCTTCAGCCTCAGCACATAATCTTCCCAGCGCATTTCCCCCAGTGCTCCGTTGCACATTGCGCAGCCTGCTGATAACTACTTGCTGTGGTCTTCACTGGGACCGAGGCCCTGGACTGCGTTTTTGAGATCTCTAGCACATGGGTGGGTCTCTTGCACTCTTCCATATTTGACTGTGTGGGTGAATACTGCAAGTTCATTGTGTAAATTTGTGAGTCTTGCATTAACTCTGTTTTCTCTTGAAACCACTGACTACAGTTGGCAGGGGTGGATTTGTGTATTTTCATTAGCTTCTTTGTTGTTTACTTACCTTTTCAGAGAAATGCATGTTCCTGTCATTTATTTATTTGGGTTTTTCTATTTTAGTTTTGAGAGTTATTTATGTATTTTAAATTGGTATAATTAGGAAATTATTTTCAACTGAACTTAAATTTAGTTTTATGCTCTTCACAGTTCAGTTTTGGGTTTTAATGAAGTCCAATTAGTGTTTTTTGTGTTATAAACTGTATTTTTTCTAACAAGTCTAAGAATTCTTTGTTTACACACAGTGAAGATTTTATTCACTATTTTTGGTGTACTTTTAAAATTTTATATTTTATGTTTAATTGAATGAACAGTTTTAGTCAATTTTTGTGTGAGGGGTAATATTTAGGTCTAGGGCAAGATTTTTCCTTTCATTTGTGTGCATGTGTCTGTTTGTGCGGGGGGCTGCACTTCCTGTGAAAATGGTTATTGATTCCGAGGCTTCTCTACCATTTAGCTACATCACAGGCCCTATTTATTTGTTTATTTATTTATGTATTTATTTATACCTTGGTCCAGTGCTTTACTGAATTCCCCACATTGTCTCTGAGACCTGGAAGTGGGAGTATCCCTGCCTCAGCGTCTTGAACAGCTGGGATTACAGGTGTGCAGTACCTTGCCCAGTGAAGTCTATCAATTTTGCAATGAACTGCTTTTGTAACTTCACAAAAATCAATTGGTCATGGTTGTGTGGATCTGTTCCTGGATTTTATTTGACGATGTGCCTATCTTTTCCCCAATATCTTATTATATGAAACAGTGAGCCTCCATTTTTCACCTTTTGGAAGGGGGAAGATTTTTTGGAAGATTTTTTTCTTCTCAATTTTTTTGGTTTATAAATCATACCCTTTTTCATGTGAATTTTACCATTGGCTACATATTTCTATAAAAATGCTTCTAGGATTTTCATAGAAATTACATTGGATTGATAGATTAATTTGGGAACTACTTAAATCTTACCATGTTGAGCTTTCCTTTCTGTGAGCCTGGCAAGTCTTTGTTTGTAGTAACAAGTATGCGTATGTTGACTATATATAGTATGTGACCAGACTTACTACATATGTCATCAGACTTCTGTAGGGTTAAGCACACAAGTGATTTACATGAGTTCCTAAATTTATATCTAAATACTTCATTGTGGGAAGGACAATTATAAGTTGTGGGATTTTTAAATTCAACATTCTCAGTAATCTCTAGAAATATTGATCATTATACAGCAGCCCTCAAGTCAGGATTAGTGAAAAGTTATAATGCTGCTTTAAAGCTAGGAAGGAGCTGAAGGTGAGATACATTTTCAGGGATGGTGGAGCAGAGCACAGATTTATTGTTCTTTTAATCTGATATAAAAGTTACTTTAAAAAAAGAAACTATTCTAACTCTTCTATTGTGAATTTTATAAATACCAAAGTTACTGTTAAAGCATAAATTATATTCTATAAATTTTATATGAAACTGTGAATCATTCTGGATATCTGCTTTGAAAGAAGAGAGCAAGATGATCATACAAGTACCAGATGTTAATTTTTAAGTTTATACTCTACTTTTTCTTTTAATGACTGTTGCTATTTTAAGCTTGCTATCTCTAATTACCTACCACCATGCACATGTAATTAGTATCTATCTTTGTAGAGGAAAGAAAGAGTAATATATTCTTTCAGCTTCTTTTGTAAAGATATGTAAAATCTTTAAATACAAGTTCTATAAAGAATGTATAAGTGGAATCCTGCATGCTCAAGGGCTACGGAAATATTTAAATCAATGCGTTAATGAGCTGGGTCCTCTAGACAGGATAGTCCCCAGGGGATCTTTAGGCAGTTCTGAAAACTGCTATACAGTTTTGAGGTCACTTTTGTACAATTTAGTGCACTGAAGCATTCCTTAGTTCAATTATGCCCTCAAGACATAACATAGTTAAGTGGCGCTAAACAAATTTCTAAGTTATATGATATAATTTTAAGTACTTTCATAAACAACAAACAAATCATGTAAAAGCGCTTGTTATTTTTCTATCAACTGAGTATTTCTGCCATAAAAATTTAAAGGATCATTTCAAAGCCATATAATTATATGTTCTTACGAATAAAAATGTTTTCCTTCCATTCATCCACACAGAAAACATGCTGAGTCTTGCGATAGTTCACTTACAATTTTCATTTTCTCTTCAAATAGATACCAATACAATTCTTTAATAACCAACTTAAATGTGTCTTTATTTTAGGGAAATAGAGATGATCTCATCTTTCTCTTCGGCATAATGATACCATGTAATTAAATCAATCCTTAGGGTTTTCATTTTACCCCCTTAAGAATAATTCTAATCCCTCTGTGTGACAGGGAGGTTAGAAACAGTCTGAAGGAGATGTTGCCCTCAAGTGCACCTGTTCTGATAATTGTGTTCAAGTCATTGCTGATGAACAAAACATTTAGAGTAGGCGCTCTCTAGGTTCAAGGAAGGCCAGAAAGGTTAATTGCTAGGGGGTTAAGATTTTTTTCTCTGTTGGAAAGCTATGGTTAACTTAGGATGTTAACGAAACCACCTGGTATCAATGGTAGGCCCACAAGGGAAGGGAGAGAAAATGGCTCCCATTAAGGCTGCTTAAATATTTATTCTAACTCTTGTAATAACTTAAGGGGAGCAGAGACTGGTTCACCTTGCCAGGGCTTTATATTTTTTATTGGTAGCTTTTTTATGACAGAAATGATTAATCAATCTAGTTTCTATGTTGCCCCAAAAGTCTATGGTGATCTAGTGAAACTCCTTTATAGGACTTTCATTTGACTTATGCTATAATAATCCTGCTAGATTCCTTTTTGAACCATGTCTGAATTTATTCTGGTGGTTGTACAAAGATAAAATCACTAGAGTATGAGCATGTTATATTTGATGATTTGCCTTTAATGACACATAAATTTACAGTTGATAATCAATAGATGTCTGTGTAGCAGATGAATAATTTAAGTAATTATATAACGTGGTCATTAAATTCGGAGCTTGGCAGTGTTTAACATGAGTTCTGTGATATGGGACAAATTGCTTAGCTAACGTCACCCTTAAATTCTTCATCTGCAAAATGACTTTGCTAATTATAAGATATCCTCTCTTGTACTTATGAAATCTCACAAATATACAAGTACTATCACATTTAATTTCTTAAAATAATCCTGTGAAAGATATGTAAAGAATGTAAATTCATATGAAACCTAAATTATGAAGAATGGTTTTGAAGAACAAGGGTGTATAAAAGGTGGCCTCTGACCCAGTGAAATGTTGCTATCCCTTCTGTGAATAATGAATTACTAGGAGATAGTCATGTCCGTTCTAGTTTTCCATGTCTGCTTTTGTGGTCACATGACGAAGGTGAATAGTTAAGAATTAAGAATACTTAAAAGGGCATCTACTGGAGTGATTTATATTTGATTGACCACACACATGGAAATGTTGAATGAAAAAGTTGCTGGATGTATCATTGAATATATTAAAATCATTTAAAAATAATAGATTCTCACCATTTTGAAATCAAACCAAGTATATGCCAATAAAGGGATTCATGTCTAGAAATTAAAGTTGAAAACATCAATGTGCTTCTCTATAATGAAGTTTCTCTGTAAAATGTTGATAAGCATTTATAAGCTTAGTATAGTCAGAGATTAGTGCAAATAAAGTAGATGTTAGAATTAGTAGATGTTTAGGTAACATACATTGTGGTAAAATATATATTTTGAAGTATAAATAAAGTGCATATTATGGTTACATGCTTTTGTCTATCCTGGAGAGGTTAGGAATGTTCTACGGAATGCTCTAAAATTAAGCTACATACCTCTACCCTTTTATTATTTTTAGACAGGCTCTTGCTAAATTTGTCAGGTGGTTCTTAAATTTTCAGTCATGCTGCTTCAGCCTCCCTCAGTGCTGGGTTTCTAGGACTTCACTACAACAAGGTAATATTATTGCTTTCTTTCTTTCTTTCTTTTTTTTTTTTTTTGAGACAGGGTATTGCTATGCAGTTCAGGCTGGCCTTGAGCTCAAATTGTAGCCCAGGATGACCTCAAATTCTCAGTGATAATTCTGCCTCAGCCTACGAGTGCAGGGATTACAAGCATGCACCACCACGCCTGGCTCAATATTATTGCTTTAAAATCAGGAAAGAAAAAAGATAATTATACCAAAAATACATTCATATATAATAATAAACATATTTTATGTTACAATCCAAACCTCAACATATTGCAAGAAATACAAGTTAATAGTTTTGCACAAACTCTTTACAGTTATAAAAAAATAACTGGACAGCAAAAACTTTAAACCATTTCAGATATTCAAAATTAAAAATTATATTTCTTAAGATGATTTATTTAGTGTTCCAAAATAAATATTAAAAAGTTATTGAAAAGTGAGGTAAACTAGCATATTAAATTTATAAAAGGAAGACCTAGAATAATGCCTTACATGGTAAAATTTAATTTATAAAGCATTAAACAAGAGAAAATACTATCAAAGAGAAAGTAGAATAAAATAAGCATGATCATGCTAAAATGGATGAGTAATTAAAACCAACACAATTTTGCAATTTTAGCATACTTTGTTGAATCAGTGTTTTTGAATATTAGTTCATTTAATTTGATGCAATTTATTAAATGATACGTGAAACAAACCATGTGCTATAGTTTGCATGTTTTTACTGCCTGAGACTTGCTGAAATCAAATAATTTAAAAGTTTTAGGTGTTTGGGTGTGTAGGTCCTATGCTCAAGGTTGAGATTTTTGTCATTACAAAAGGATAAGGACCCTTCTTGTACGCTGTCACTCTCTTCCTTTCTACCGTGTGAGGAAATAGCAAGAAAGGTTCTCACCAGTTACCTACACTTTGACACTTGTTTTCACAGCCTGTAAAACCATGAGTAAAACATGTGTGTTAGGTATAATCCATCTAGTCTCAAGTATTCTGTTCTACTGGTCCAAAATGAAATGATATTCATTGAAAGAAACAGAACTGATAAAAATGTGAGATATTTTCCTTAGATAAAAAGACTGCTTAAGACTATTAATAGATTTTATTTGGTATAATTTATTAATGGTATGTAGAATAAGCCATATAGCTATATAAATCATCAAAAGAAGGCAGTGGTACACAGCTAATAATTAATCTATAAAATGGATGGACAGTTTCAAATAAAGCTATGATATTTCTAGGTAGGAGGGTAAATTAATTATGATTGGAGAAAGGGAACTGATGGTTAGAAAATTAGAAGTTAAAATGATGTTTCCAAAGTATAGCATCTTTTGACATAGACCCATTTGTGTATTAAAAGGAGAGGAATTTAATATGGTAAAGAAGTCAATATTTTGTGGTGAAAATATACACATATCTTGTTTTATGATCTTAATTTGTATTATGATTTTGGGGAAGATAGTTGTCATCATGTGAATGTGGAATTTATAAAGGGAGGGAAAATTTTCTGAATGTTTTTGTTTGTAAACCAAAATGTTTGCAAATGGAAGCATTCATGAAGTGAAGTGTTACTGTTTTTAGTATCTGCTCTTAGCAATTTTCAAGTATGGGTTAAACTATCAATAGTCACTATTTTAAATGGATATCAAGAACTTAAAATGCTAATTAAAGTTATCACTTTTTCATTAACAGCTGTTTTTCAATTACCCAACAACCCCTACTCACTGTTCATCAGACTTTTGCATCCATCATTCTAATTTCATTCTCTTCATGAGTTCCAGAACTTTAGATTCCACATACAAAGGACAACATGCAGTGCTTGTCTTTCTGTGCTTGACTGATTTTACTTAACAAAATGCACTCCAGGTTCATTCATGCATTATAAGTGACTGGATGCATACTTTTGTGAGACTAAAAAGTATGGAGTCACACACAGAAGCATACACATAACATAGAAATAACATTTTTATTTTCCGTTTGTTTATCATTGGACACCTACGTGGAGTTCATATCTTGACACGTTTGATAACAGTCATGCTGACAATTGTGGGGCAGTATCCTATTGTGGCTTTAATTTGTACTTCCCTGATGATTAATGATATTGAGCATTTTTTGCACAAAGCTGATAGTCTTTTTTATGTCTTGAAATTTTTTTTTGCTCCCTTTCCTCATTTTAATCTTATAATTTTTGTTTGATTGGTGTGAGGAGTGGCTGAGCTGGAGATCAGCCACACATTCAGGGCTAGAGCAAGGCCATCCCAGAGAATGGAGAGTCCACAGGTGAGCCACATAAATATTAGTTGTTGGGACTAGAGCGAGGCCAGTACAGCAAGCTTCTGGCCTTGGTGCTCTTCCCTGTTAACAACAGCACAGATCCCTCTGAGAATATTTTGCTTTCAGTGATCTCAGCAAAACCCTGGGACCTTGCACTTCTGGTCCCTTCATGCGCTTCCCCATGTTAACAGTGTGTACATAAAAAGACAGACCATGCTGGTTGTCACTGACTCTACATCAGAGAGGAAAGGTCCCACCGGTGCCAGCTTTCCTGTTAGTATGTGTCTATGGTATTTTCTTTATCTCCCATAGGCCCCACTCAGGAAACCACAGACTGCATGGATTGTGCTGCATGGGTGGCACCCAAACAGGAGGCCTGAGCCCTGAGGGACTCAGCAAGCTGAGAGGAGGAGACACTCCAGGAGTGCACACAATAAAGTATAGAGTACATTGAATAATCACTGAGTATGAAACAATGGGGAATTCAGGATCTAAAGTTCATCCTTTGTGTACTAAAATGCTTAAAGCTTTGCTCAAGGTTAGAGGGATGTCTATAAAGACTGCACATCTTGTTACATTTATTAAGTTTGTTAATTTATTTCCAGAAGATGGAAGTGTAGATTTACATACTTGGGAGAGGGTGGCAAAATAACTTGGACTGGAGCTGGGGTAAAAAGCAGACCAACACAGATCTATCCAGATCCCTAAAGACTTTAAAAGAGTTATTTAATGGGGGGAAAAAACACCACTGTTTTCCACTTTTCTTACCACTTCTCTCAACCTCCTGGGTAGGCAAGAAATAAGACCAATTACACAAGCCAGCAGTTCAAGGCAGGAACCAAAGAGTTATGCTGCTAAGCCTGGAACCTGGCCTGGACAAGGGAAGTTGGAAGAAACTAAATGCCTGTCTTGTCAACTACAGCAGGGAATATGAGCTGTGCACCCTGGCTCAAAGCACACAGTTTCAACTGCATCTTTGTCCCAGAACAGATGGAGGACCATGGCTCACCATGTCTGAGCCATGGTCAACCCAGAGTGCATTCAATTGCCACCCTTTCTATGAGCATTCAGACTCACAGCTCTTAAACTAAATGGCTGCAGCATTGACAGCAAGGAATAAAATGTTCAGGCATAGTCATAGCAATCCAAGAGCAAGGGATGAGGTGCTGCACCAGCAAAATATAAATCAAAGGCACCAGCAAAAGGAGTCTACATAAGTGATAATATTAACATAAGAGATCACTGTTAAAAGAAAAGAAGGTCTTAGTATATGACAGAGTATGTGGAGATAACTGAGCTAAAAATCTACATGAAAGAAAGGGACATAAAATTTGCTAGTACTTTGAAGACAAAATGAAATACAAAAAATATATTATAGATAAAGGGTTTTATTCCTTCCAAATTCTTCTTATAAGAGATCTCTGCTAAGTGAACTATTAATAATTGTGACTAGTCTATATATAATTACAAACTTCTAGAGCTGTAAAAGTTATTGCAATTCAATTTCACCAAAAGATACTTGAATGCACTCTGATTTTATAAACAAATTAGTCTTATGCATATTTGTTTGTTTATGTGTTCATTCTCTAACCAGTTATTTTGTTTGAACTCAACATATTTTTCTTCTATTTGCATTTTTAAATTTTGAAGCATTTTTCTATAATTTAACTTGCCTTATGGACAAATATCATTACAATTAAAGGTATGCTTCTACCCAAATTGGCAGCTCTTCTCAATGTTAAATTTGTTTTATAAATGTATTTATATTACTGTTTATATATTATGACTTGAGAGTCTCTCATTAGTCAACAATAATGTGTTAAGTGTTACAATCTGGTTCTTATAAGTCATCAAAACTGTTAAAATAATTAAACCAGATCCTTTAGGCTAGGGAGAAACTGTTGGTTTTCAAATCCTGGAATTCTCTTTGGACCTGTTTCATTATTGGTAATTCATTCCTGAATTGCTCTTGTAAGGATTCTATTAGTTTCCTATTTTCTTCTAGAATTTTGTCTATTTCTCGTCTGTGTAGATGGAGCATTTCTTCCATCATTGTTTTCATCTCGTTTTTTATCTGAGAAATCATTGTGGGTATGTGG